>VDFB02366655.1:0-23714 GCA_007258455.2 Sequoia sempervirens
AAATGATTGGCGAAGATGGGGACATCATCAGAGGATCTGAAAATTAAATTCTTATCTCTCCAAAGATTCCTCTTTCTACTAGTAACAATTTCCTTCAAGCCATATTGAGTATTCCAAACATGGATACTCAACTGAAAATGTCCTCCAATGCATCTGAAATAGTACTCAACACTTCTCCAAGTACTAATCAAGGCAAAATGCAAATTCAAGAATTTAAAGTCTTCTTTGATAAACCCATGTAGCCCACTCATGAAAACATCAACATTAATGGAGCGCAAAACAAAAGTTGTCCTCAATTCCCATTCCCTCAAAGGACTAGGATGGGCCAAAACATCACTCAACTCAAGAGATAGATTGTTAAGAAAGTAAATAATTTGTCTAGGTTCAACTTTCTCCCAAACTTCATGAGTAATAAGTCTAGAATCTTCGCTTGTTGCTATTGCAATGGAGTGACCAGCAGCTACCACCAAATCAAGAATGAAAGACTCAACATTAGAGTTCAAAGAAATCTGCAAACAAGAGTAGGAACCACTGCTGCAATATTGAAAATCCACATTCATCTTGACCAAATTGCTCGAACACAAGGGTGGAAACACCCACTCTAAGAGTTCCATTACAGCCAAGAACCATTCTTTGCTCAAAATTTCTCTCCAATCCATTTGTTGATAAACAAATGGAATCATCAAGTAGCTGATAAGAAAGGAGAAAACACCATTAATTTTGAAAGTTTGATCCTTATCCCTCCAATGAACCTTCCTACCATACCCCAAAAGATTTTTCACAACAAATTTCTGAGTACCAATCAACTTCAATTGCACACCCAGAAAATTAATGACTTCTTTGGTAAACCATTGAAGTCTATCCAAGAAAGCTCCAAAAACAAGGGAGCCTGAAACAAATATCGTCTTCAAATCCTTCTCCCAAGACAAGATAGTGTGAGCATTACTCAATCCAAAGGATAAACTGTCAGGCATGTAAACAATATGTCTTACCAAAACATGTTTTAACACCTTGGTGTCAAAGATGGGGAAGTTGTCATGAATCAACACTTCCCATATGGAGACTGAATTCTCTAAACCTCTTATGCATTCACTTACAAACAAGTTTGGAGGATTATCAATCACATAATATATCTCGTCCCTACATTCTCTGAGAAGTTTGAAATCAACTAGCTGGTCTCCTACCTCCATTACACCCAACTGAACATTTGCTAACATGCACTTTGTTGATTTAAGCTCATGGCTGCAAGCTATCCCTTCTCGAGGCAAGTTCTCTTCCCAACTCAAGAGTTCACACTCTTGATTTACCTTCCAATTACCATCATCTTTATGAATCTCCTTAAAATTAAGCAAGGTTTCATCATTATGGAGTTCATTAATACCTTCAATTATTTGCTTGATCTCCATAATCCTTGTATCAGCTTCTTGTCCTTCAAGTGTGGCTGCAATAGGAGTTTGATTTTCTCCCTTGCATAAAGAGTGATGAGCTAAGGAAAGATCAAGGTAAAGATGATCAACCTCTTTCTCCTTCTCTTGGTAGGCATCATAGGTCTCTTCTGCAAACTTAATGGCATTATCCCTATCTGAGAGCAAATGCAAATAATCTATCTTTAATGATTCCAATGCTTCTTTGATAGTTTGCAACTTGGAAAGAGTGACTCCTTTAACTCCATTCTGCCTCTCTTCAAACTGTGACTTCCAGTAGAGTTCTTCAACAAAATTGTGTGTGCTATCAAACCTTGATAATGCTTTAACAATTTTCTCTTCTGAAACCATTAAGTTATCCTTCAAAACTTGCAGCTCTTTAGGCCCATGATCAAAATCAGCAAAGAAGCTTTGCTCATCAAACATCAACTTTTCTGATTTATTTTCTTTGACTTGATTCTCAAAATCAGCTTCCTTCTTAACAGCAATATTTTCAAACAATGAATCATTATTGATTGATTCTCTTAAAGTCTTGGTAGCAACATACTCTGCTTTAGTGGCTACCTCAAAGGAATCTTTATGGAGCTTTTCCAAACAAGCTTCTTCATCAAAGACAACGTCTTCTCCAATGACTTCATAGCTTGCAATACAAAATGAATTTTGAACTTTATCAGGATCAAAGGGAAATTTATCCCACTCAAGTTCTTTAACATACCTTGGTGCCATCTCACCAGGATCCCAAATGCAAAAGGGTTGATTATAATGATCAATAGGAACAAGATCTTCATGCTCCTCTTGGATTGTTGACTCATTGAATGAGTCACTCCTCATTCCATTCAAACTGAAATCTTCATCAGTAACTTCCTCCAAGAGCTTGGTTTGATGATCAAGCTCAATACCGCCTTCGCCACCGTCATCATAATGGAAATAAGAGTCATCAAAGCTGGCTGCTTTGATTAATTTATCATTTTTATCTTCAACAAACCCATCATGAATAGATGTGTTGCTGATTTTATCATTAGCATCCACATACATACCAATGAAACCTTCTTGGTCACTTGTCATAGACTCTTCATATGTATTCAAAATTGATGTTGCCTCCTTGCACTCACCCTTAGCATGTGCGGACAACTGCATATCAATAGGTACTTCTTGAGAAACAGCCTTACAATCATTGAGAAACAACATTTTATTTCTGACTTCTGCATTAATGACTACCTCATTTTTCTGCTCTACCTTCCTCAAGTGTGGCTTCAATTTTCTATCACACTGAATGAACAAATCTCTGATCAACATACAAGCAGTAGAGGAATTATTTCCTTCTTGTTCATGAATGTTTAATAGATAAGTTAAGACGGATTTTGGAATGTCATCCATCTCATTGATAGTTAAAATTAAAATGTTTCTCATTGCTGCAACTACATCCTCTTCTTGTTCACTCCAAGTTGAAATGAAGAGGTAATGGATCAAATAATATATTTGATCTTGCATACCCAATTCAACCAGCAAAATACTTGTTTTGAGTTCAGAAAAGATCTTCAATATAGTAGCTCTTCTGGAGTACTGATTGCTATCAATTTCATCAAGGTCTTGAAAACTTTCCACTATCATATTTAATATGGTCTTCATAGTTTCGACATCATAGGGAAATTGGGGAATTACAATTCTTATTATCTCCATGAAACAGGAAGAAATCAGTAGCTTGGTTTCTTCATCAGGATGCCCCAACCAATAGGACTGATTCAAAAAATTCACTGTAGGAGTTAGTGCCAACTCCATTTTCTCTGAAGGTGATTGCTTCACTTGTCTCAAACATTGTTCTAACAAATGAAGAATGTTTTGTTCATCTTCTTTTGACTGAAATTCTTTACCAAGTCTCTTTCCAACCATAAAGAGAGTCTCTGCCAACTTCATCTCTTCTTCATTAGCCATGCCTAACTGCCAACTTTTGGATAACACTAGGAGCTGAACTAAAATCTGCTCTGACTATCGGTGTAGTACCGAAGATCTCTGTCACTCATCTGATACACAACTGCAAACTGCCACAGGATGGCAGGGTCTTCTGCTCTGATACCACTGAAATATGCTAACCAATTTTTTTGAAGAAGTAACACAAAATAACCAGCAATAGATGATTGGATTAGCGTTAGCCTCAAACTGAAAACTGAACTTGAATGGAAGAAATTGAACTTGAATTGAAGAACTACTCAACGTCAAGAATGTGCACTCAAGATCCCACTGAGGGCGAGGTGCTAACATATGACGGAGTCTAGAAAATTGAAATTATAAACTGTTAGGCGGATAACCAGCCATAGAAAACATTTCCTCACTACCACCAAACAGTGGGGGGAGAATTACAATTAAGCACAATTCATCCGCTGCGGCGGGCATCCACAGAGCTGTGGGGATTCACCACTGTGAAGTGGGTATAAGAGTGTTACAAATAGATTGTCCACACTGGCGGTAAACCATCCAGGGGTAATTTAATGATAAACAGAAAGTAAATTGCAGAAATGAAAGAAATGGTTGGATTAGTAATGCTTAATCTCAACCTTACAAATAAAACTCTGCAAATTACTAAGTACAATTGATAAGGAATGAACCTTAGATACAAGTATGAGCTTCTACAATGATATAACACTCAAATACTGAAGTATAAGCCAAAAATCTGGAAATTGCAACAGTCTGATATAAAAATCAGAATTCTGGAAATTATAACAGCAGACTGGGAAACAGTAAAATATTCATAACTCACTCGTTTCACCTCCGAATTGACTGAAATCTTTTGCAAATGTTTCTCAAGAGGTAGGCGCCCAAAAACCAAGCACCAAACAGCAGCAACTCCAACTTATTTTTTTACTTGCACAATTCCCAATGCACATGAGATGGTACGGCCCTCTTGGGAGGGGCGATTTTATTTAAAAATCAGACACTTCAAATTAAAATCTCAAAACTTGCATGAATAGTCGCCCAAGGTCAACAAACAGATTGGTTAAATACCCAGAACGAAATTCAAGCTGGAAAATAAGCCATGAATAAAAATCACTTTCAGCAGTTGATGAAACAGCAAACCAAAATTACCAAAATCTCCAAAATTCTTCAATCTTTGATGCTCAATCTGCTAGTCTGAAGTTGAGAAGCAGCAATGTAGCCAACTAGGTGTTATATTGCAAACACGAAATTGGATGAGAGGCTAGGAGGTAGACTTCCTCGAAGCAATATGTCAATTGTCATTTCGACAGCATAACTTTAGCTTAATTTTCATGGATGAAATGCTGGAGCAGAAACCTTCAATAAATAAGAGCTCAACAAAATTCTTCAATTGCCTGAGAAGCAGCTCAAAAGACACAAGAGACCTTTCCAATTCCCAAAGACCAGTCAACTTCTCAAGTGGCATCCCAAAAGCCTCCAAGAATTTCACTTTATTCAAATAATATAAAAGTGGCGTCCACTTTTGCTCAAGGAATAAAGTTCTTAATAAAATTAATCAAGCTCTTTATGAAGGCGTACCCTTCATGGCCCCACTTTAAAAACAACTTAAGTTATCTCCTTAGGCCAAGGGGGTGTCAACAGTGAATTAAAACATAATGCCTTTAATTAAATATTTTTCACCAAATAAAGCTCTCTGAAGACCAAGCCATAATAACAACTGCTCCAACTGAAAATGACTTAATGAAGACTGACAACTGAACCACTGCCAAAATTAGTATTTACTAAAAATAGTAAATACCTAGAAATGCCACAAATCTCCAAGCAAGGAAACCCTAATTTAACTTCTGATCAACCTACGGATTTCCAGAAATAGGCTATCAGTCAAAGAAGAGCGTATGGCCAAAATGGGGACATTACAGATCCTGTTAAGCAGTTTTGTCAATGCACTTCCATCAGAGATAGCCTTTATCTTGAGGTCGGCACACGAGACAGAACTGGGAGAAGCACAGCAAGGTGCCATAGAAATTGAAGATAATATGATCACTTCAAGAAAGATCAAAGAAGATGCTATTAGGCCTTTGGTTCAAAGTTCTGCCGATCCATTACTTCAAAGGGTTGCAAATGAAGTGACTATTCTCAAGAGGCAACTGCCACTCCAGCCGACACCTCTTGCTCAAGTTGGACCACCTCCCGCCTTGCCTGCACCGCAGTCATATCAAGCACCACAACAGCCTTATCAACCTCAGCAGCTGTACCAGCCGAAGAGAAATAACTTTCAGCCCTACAACAATTATAGGCCACGAGGGCCACCTCCACCAAGGCAAGTGGCTGACAATACACAAAATGCTGTGTTTTGCTCTTTTCATGATTCCACTGAACATACCGGCGCCATTTGCCCCGAAAATGTCAAAATGAACGAGATAATGGGATATGCCGAAGCTGCACCTGCACCAAGTTTCGTACCAACTCCAAGTTCGAATGTTGTCTTACCTCAATCGGACAACTTCGATGGCGACTCCGCAACGGGCTACTTTGAAAGTGAACCCGATTTTGAAGATCAAGAAGAAGATATTCGTCAATACTCTCTTGCAGTAAATCCTGAGAATCATAGGACTCCTGTGTTCACTAGAGCTCAACATCTGAGGGCACACAAAGAAGAGGAAGAAGAGAGACTGAAAGTACCAAAAGACAAAGAAAAAGGAAAAGAAGTAGCTTCTACTTCAAATGTTAAGTCTTCTCAAGAGACCATAAAAGTAGTTGTTGAAGACTCCTCTTCAGCAAATTTTGATATTGTAGATTCCTTAATGAAGAACAAAGTGCAGATTTCTTAGTTAGAGTATCTCCAAGATCACCCAGAGCAAGTGGACCGACTTCTCAAATTTGTGAAGAAAGGACCTGCCAAGCAGCCCACATTGCTCGAATCATCCGTTCCGGCGGAAAACAAGCCTAAACCCTTCTATATTTCTCTGTATATAGGGGGTTACAAATTGAGCAATTGTATCATTGACTCCGGAGCTTCAAACAACGTCATGCCTTTGCAAGTGATGAACGCTCTAGGACTTTCGTGCACCAAGACAAGGGACAAATGTTACTCACTGGAGTCCAAGTCGGTGCCATTAGTCAGACAATTAAAGGATGCTCAAGTGAGGTTGGCGGCTTGTCCTGAAAAGAAAATCATGATGACCATCCTAGTAGCTGACATTCCAGCAAGCTACGGGATGCTATTAAGCAGAAGCTTTTGCAAGGACCTCGGTGGAGAGATTCAAATGGATTGGTCTTTTTTGAACATTCCATTAAAGAATGGAACATTCAAGCTAGAACCAGAGCCCAAATCCCGATTTGCGGTCGTGAAGTCTCAAGATCCTCAAGCTCAAGTTCTCTATCAAGAAACGGGTCTTGGTACTTACGCTATGCTGTCAGAGATTCCTGAAGAAAGTCAAGAGATCGCGTGCATCGTAGAGAAATCAGCAGAAGATCCTAAGCTGTGGACTTTGCAGTTCGATGGTAGTTGTTCCACTGCTGGTTCAGGAGCGGGAGTTGTAATAAGTTCTCCTGAAGGACAATTGTATCCATTTGCATACCGCTTGCAATTTGAATGTACAAACAACACGGCGGAATATGAGGCACTTTTACTAGGTCTCAGAAATGCGAAAGATATGGGTATCAAACACCTGAAGGTTGAAGGTGATGCGGAACTTGTTGTGAAGCAAGTTAGAGACCAATTCAGAGTGAAAGCAGATCGTCTTCGACACTATAGAAATAGGGTGTGGAACGCAATAGATTGGTTCGAAGCATTTGATATCAAGTACATCCCACGTCTAGAAAATAGCAGAGCCAATGCCCTCGCGGTATCAGCTTCACTTTTCATGCCACATTCTGCCTTCCGTCAGAATGCATTTGCCATTGAGTTAATCTATAGGCTAGCTGTACCTGACAACTGTGATAATTGGCAAGTTTTTAACGATGATGATCACATCAAGGAGTTTTTGGTTATGGGAGATAATTTCAAAGAATTGTTCTTTGAGGGCAGTTCATTCACTCATAGAGAAGCGGTAACGGAAGCTCCAGATACACCAAAGCTTGTTGAAGACAAAGAAAGTCCAGAAGAACCAGATTCAAGCATAATGCAGTTGAAAGGAAATAAAATTCCCAAGGGCCTAGTTTCCTTGGAGAATATTTTTGACAGGCACGACCGATATATCCAAGATCAAAGAAACTCAAGCGACAGAACCTCTGCCGAATATCAACAAGTCAATATTGGCACAATTAACAAGCCTAGGCTTGTTAATCTGGGTACATGTTGTACGGCAAAGGAGAGCGAGAGGTTCATCTCTTTATTCAAGCAATACCGAGACGTCTTCGCCTGGTCATATGAAGATTTGAAAGTTTTTACACCAAGAGAGTTGTCTCATACAATTCCTCTTCAACCTGAAGCAAAGCCCTTCAGGAAAAAGCAAAGACACTACAATCCGCGGATTCAAGATACCATCTACGTGGAAATCCAGAAGATGGTGAATGCAAAGATCATCTTTCCGATCCATCATTCCACCTGGGTGTCGAATATAGTTCCTGTACGCAAGAAGAACAGAGAAATCAGAATTTGCATCGATTTCAGGAACTTGAATCAATCATCGCTCAAGGATAATTATCCTTTGCCGATCATGGAGCACACCTTGCAAACGGTTACTGGTTCAAAAATGTTGTCCTTATTGGACGGTTTTTCTGGTTATAATCAAATTGCAGTAGCTGAGGAAGATCAATTCAAGACGGCATTCACAACCCCATGGGGTACATTTGCTTATGACAGGATGCCCTTTGGCCTCATCAACACCGGTGCTACATTTCAAAGAGCCATGGATTTGGCATTTGGAGACTTGAAGAATAAAGTAATTGTTGTCTATCTAGACGACCTCACTGTTTTCTCGAAGGTACGAGAAGATCATTTTTCACATCTAGGGAAGGTCTTCGAGAGATGCAGATACCACAAAATATCGCTGAATCCCAAAAAGTCTATCTTCGCGGTGACGGAAGGCAAGTTGCTTGGCCACATCGTCTCCAAGGAGGGATCTTGAATTGACCCAAGTCGGGTTGAAGCTATCCAAAGTTTGTCTCTTCCAACAAGCAGAACAGGGGTACATTCTTTCTTCGGTAAGGTAAATTTCATATGGAGGTTTGTACCAGATTTTTCTGAGTTGAAGCCACTGATTATGCTCTCTGGGCCGATAGAATTACTCCGAAGAGAGCCATCGGTACCTCACCCTTTATACTCCTGTATGGTACAGAAGCAATGATACCTATCACATTGGAGTTGTCCGCCTTGCAGTTGGCAGCCGCAGTCGAAGATGGAGAATTTACAGATCCGATTCAGAAGTGCATCTTGTACCTGAAAAAGCTCCAAGAAGAAAGGGTGGAGGTAGTAGATAGAATCACTCAACACCAGGAGCGAGTGAAGAAAATTTTTGACAAGAAAGCTCGCCAACGAGATTTCGAGGTTGGAGATCAAGTCCTCTTATGGGATAAGAGACATGAGCCCAAGGGAATGCACGGCAAATTTGATTCCTTGTGGCTGGGACCTTTCAAGATTCACGAGCCCGCCAGAGAGAACACCTATATTCTCTCGTGCTTGGATGGAAGTCTCCTCCCTCTACCACACAGCGGGCAATACCTCAAGCACTTCGTCCCTTCAGGGGTGGAGTAAGTTCTCAAAACAATCTTTGTAAATATTTTTCATTGTTTTTCGTAATGTGTTTCCCCTTTCCGTGATGTTTTTGTTATGTTGTATTTCCCCTTTCCGTAACAGTCCTGTCGTGTTTTAGGTGATTAGGAGTCTTGTATTAGGTGATTAATAGGGAAGTCCAACTATTAGGTGATTTCTAGGAAGTCCTGTTATAGGTGACTTAGGGAAGTCTTGCAAAATAGGTGATTAGGAAATGATGCTGACTCCGATACCCAATGGACAAGGCACTGGTCTAAGCTCAAACTCTAGAGATTCTATGGTTCTCCTATGCTGTAAGTATCCGCCATGGTCCCCAAACAGAGCCAATGTTGTACCCCAAAATTAAAATTTTTGTTACACTTAGATATTTTGAAGAAATGAGTAGAAGTCTTGTTAAATCAGTCAAAAAGGTCAAAATTTGGGTGTACATGTCTTGCATGAGGGGTCGAAACACAAAATTTTCAATTTCTGACGATCTGGGTCTGCTAAGAACAGCTTAACCTACCAAACCCAGATCTCAGTTTTTCATCCCTAAATTTTAGGAAAACTGCTATTTTTAGAAATTTTCTAAAATTAGTAACGTTTTCTAGGTTTTTCTGGGTTTCTTTGGAAATGGATACTGGCAAAACTTTCTAAAAATAGAAAGTTGGTTCGACAAGGTCCGAACTGATTTTGATTGGCTCAAAATACGTCCATATCAGGCTGGTGCAGTCAGAATCTTAAAAAGATCAGTTTTGCCCTACTGGGTCTATTCTGCTTTTCAGAAGCCTATCAGGAGCTCCGAGGTCATCAATGGAGGTCAGTCGGCTGCCAGGCGACAGTTTCAACATTCAAACTTTCAGCAGAAGGCAAGTTGGTGGACGAGCTCGAAGAACGAAGAAGTTGAAAAATGATGAAAATTTTCTAACACTGCCAAACTTGGGCGCCCTAGGTGAAGAAGGGCGCCCAGCTTTTTAAGGCACCTAACTCAGCAATTAGGGTTTGCAAATGTGCCCGTCCTCTTCAGTGTTCAGCCAACTTTGACATGCCTGTCTCTGACAGATCATCCGACTGGGCGTCTTTCGGCAAATTCAGATCGAAGTCAAAGGTACAGAATGAAGGGTTTCAAACTCTGAAGAAAATCAGATAGAATTTGACTAAGTCTGGTGACCTTGGGCGCCCTAGGAGAGAAAAGGCGCCCAAGTTTTCAGGGGCCCTAACAGAGGAATTTGCAGACAAAGCCCTAACATGATCTCTTCGCAATCAATCCAGCTTTCCAATGAGATATCTAGCACGTTGATTGGAGGTCATAGTCGCCGGATACCAAGCACCGAACAGGGAGTCTGGCGAGAGCCAAATTTCAAAGTTCAGAAGCAAGGTGAAAAAGGTTAAAAAATAATCTAACTCTGGTAAACATGGGCGCCCCCAGCCAAGATGGGCGCCCAAACTTTTGAGGGGTTAAAACCCACTTTTTGGCGAAGATCGTTCCAGAAGATCCCTCTTCATATTTTGTCAGCTTTGCGATGAGCATAGTCTTGTTGATGCGGTTTTTGTGACCATACCAAACAGCCGAAGAACAAAATAGTTTGGGGCTACTCCGTCCTCTCTTGATCAAAGTATTCCATGCGCTAAGATTGCGAGAAAGTTCGCATGTTCAACTCCAAGGTTCCTCTAGTGCGAATAGACCCAGTTTGGTTGATGTGTATTGCTGTGTTCGTACGAGGGGACTTACACAATTGTCCAGATTTCTTGCAGTCAGCAGTTAATGTATGATATTGAAGGGGAATTCTTACGTGTATGATTTGGCAATGTGCATCTTTTCCTAAGACTAATAAGAAATATACGGAAAGTAAAAGGGAAAGGGCCTAAGAAATTTATATTATATTCTAAATGCAGGATATGTGGAGCTTCATTTTGATAGACTTCAACCAGATTTCACCTAGCCTCCGTCGGACAGCCTCAGTAAAATCGGTGCAATCTTCAAAGGGGATAGCGAAAGGTGTTCAAGTTATAGATTAACATACGTACACCATCAGAACAACGCATATAAGTATGTAAACCACAACCGAAGTTAGACACAAGATAATGTCCAGTTGACCACACAAGGCAGACTTATCATCAACAAGCCGCTAGTGGTATGGAATAAAGCGAAGCTATCTCAATAAAACAACACACACCAAAGTAAGCTACTTGCATGAATTAAGCTACTTGGATACGAAAGGAAGAAGAAACCTTGCTAGCATTTCATGACAAGACGAATTTCATCATCAATGAAAAGATCTATTATCATAAAATGTGTTACACAACAATCTCTTCAAAAGTTCTCAAAGGGAAAACTTTCTCTCTTCTCCAAATGATGCAAAAATGCTCTACAATGTTACACTATCTAGCTCTAAAACTAATGCTCTCTCAATGTCTACTCTGATTCTGACTCCTAATTTTCTAATGAATTACAAATGAGGGGGACTCCCCCTTTTATAGCTAGCCAAGTCCCAAAGGACGGCTAGGGTTACAATCAATAGAGTGGCCAGAATCGTGCCACCTCAGCCCTAACCCTAAAAACTGCCAGAATAGGGAGTGGTACATTAAATGAATCAAAGATTCCCACTCACTCCCAAAATAGCAAATGCAATAAATGCTCCATACTCAGTCTTCTAGAAGATCTTCGTCCAGAGTGTGTTCCCATTAGCCTTCTCTCCGACCGCCAACTCAACAAATCTGCTGGCACGCCTCAACTCTCTCAAGGAACCTAAACAGCGGAACACAACTAACTGAAACTCCAACACTGGATCGAAAGTGCTCGCCTTTGTACAAGATTTTCCAAGGTACTAATGAGTCCCGCGTGGTTCGATCAGCGGAGAATGTAGCAAGATTTTCAAAGTCATCCTGCATAAAGGTCTTAACACATCTCATGGAAGAAGGAACCGCCAAGAAACCCTCAAATTATCAAACTTATCTCATCTCGATTCACCACCGGGTAAATATGGCCTCAAGGTGTTCTCAACTCCATCTATAATGCTAATATAGCCTTGTGTACCCTGGCTGAATCCGCCTGTGCTGCATCGAAGAAGCCACGCCCTGTGATAGCCGAAGAATACCACCGAGAGAAATCATATCGGTCATTCGCCTGAATGACACCTCCATCAATCAACAACTGCGATGGCACATGCCTCAACACCTCAAGACGCTGGATCACCTTGCTCTGATAGATGGAAGCATCGGGCCTTCAAGCATGATCCACCGTGATCCATCCGTCAAAAATAGAAGAGGCTCAATAAAAGCAAAGCATAGGTCCATGAATTTCTCCTCGGCCTCAAGATTTAACTCCCCTCGCGGACTCCATTTATCTGCCTCCTGTGCCATCCTCCCTAACTCTACTAAGCCGCTAATCAACTCTCTAGGAATATCCGCTGGAGGCTCTATCACTGGTACATCCTGCCCTCGAGAACGAGACAACTGCTGAACATATCCAACTAACGCCTTGTGTTCTCGTTTCAACTTCTTGTATTTTCCTCCTTTCTTGAACAATCTATCCTTAAGGGCAAGGAAGGAGTTATCGCACTCCTCAACAATCTGAGCACCAGTAGGGCGTCCCAAGTCAAGAGTGGTGACCACATAGTTTTCCGGAGCTGCTTCATTCCGGTCACACTCGACTCGTGGGACAGCAACGTGAAGGGTACGAGAGCCATCCTCATCCGTGGAGATCTTCGAAAACTTTCTTGCTTTCTTCTTCGGTGGAGGAGCACTGATCCGGTTTAAAAACTCCTCCATCTCAACAGCTGGATCAATCTCCTCACTCGGGCTTCTTCGCATTCTATCCTTTAGCCAATCGGGCACCTCATATAGTATATCGAAGGGCTGCTGCTCCTGTGCTTCGACTTCTCTAACCTGTTCCACTTCTTCCTCATTCTGGCGAGGCTCATCGTCCTCGAGTGGCTGAGTGTCACCTGACACTATATCATCATCGCCATCGTTCATGGCCGCTTCTATCTCCTGCTGAAACTGAGGGTCAGTAATGGTCCCCTCATCATCCTGCTGATCCTGCTGATCAACCCTAACAGGTACATTGGCACTCTGGCCAATTGACTCCCTCCGTGGAGGCTGAATATCACTCATTGTGATCTCCGCACTGATTCATTTGCAACTCTCCGGACAAGAAATAAAGACACCTTCCGTGATGCTTGAGAACGGTTCCAAGGGTGCTAAGCATCAGAACTCGTGGAGGCTCTGGCTGAACTATTTCTTTCTTTCTGGACTCTGGTCCTCTTGTGATCTGTTTCTTCCTTCCTGTGGTGGGCGTCCTGTGATCTCCCATTAAGTTGTAGGTCAAGGCAATTGACCTACTTTTCAATCTGTTCACCCGTCTATCAACCCAAGCCCTGGTGAATGTCATAACTGGGATGGAAAGAGTATCAAGATCAGCAACCTCGGGCTCTGACCAATCTATATGCGGAAGTGGAGTGTCCCGAACAGCTGCATAGTCTGGATGAACAACATCCATGTCCTCATTAACCTGGTCCGGAACCGGAACTACCTCACACTCCCTGATCAGAGTAATCGGCAACCTAGAGAACATTCTCTTCCTCACTTCAATCTCATCAACTGCATCAGCCCAGTAATCCTCAATGGTGGCCTTGTGTTTGAATTCCTCTGACAACACCCAGTTGATGTTATGGTGTGGGTCATAGTGTTGTCTACTTGTGTGATATGAGAAATGATGAAATTGAAGCTCACTTTCAGCTTCTCTACATGCCTGTATCGAAGGACAAACCTCGTCCGAGTTGCCCATCACAATTGGAAACTCTATCCCTCCTTTCTTCTTTTTCTTTTGGATTTTGTCAAAGGCCAGCAACTGTCTAGCTATCTCTAGCATTATTATTCTGTCTGTTGGGTACTTAGGCAGCCTATATGGGTATGAAGAAAATCCTTGCAGCCTAATGTATGAAAATCTTGGAAATTGTATAAACCAGCACCCATACCTCTCAATTAGCTCCTGGGCATTTCTAGAGATTCTGCACTGTAACCTCTCCTGAAGCAGCCTCGTGATGTACATGGTGAATGAATCGTTGACACGTTTATAATAAGTTGTGCTCGAAAGGTGCAACTGCGTACACGCCTCATGAATTTTGAACTGGTGAGAGCCACAACCGATGGGTTCCTTGTAAGAAATTCCTCTGTACCTCGTCATCCGTGCCAACATGTAAATGAGATAGGAGCTCATGTAAAACGTTTTAGTCCTCCGCAAACTCAGGAGCTGCTCATGTATATTATCACTAATCATCTCAGCCCAATTGACATAATCCTTTCCTTCTAACACCAGGTTGATGTAATAAAACATCCAAGGCTCAAAAATATAGGACTGTGGGCATCCACCAACCCTGCTCAGCAACATGATAAGATCACAATATTCCCGCTTCAAGTCCTCTGCTATGATCTGCTTCGCAACTTCGTCAGACGGCTCGGAGTGCTCATCCAGTGAGTGTTAATTGTATCCATGCATCGCTAAAAAGCGTACATTAGACCTTCGCTCCGCCCTCGGACTTGTAGATCATGTTTCTGTGCACCGGGATCCCAAAAGCTTCACTAATGGCTGCGGAGTGAGATTGGCAAGTACTTGGCCATCTGGTGACGTGATCGACCGGTGTTCTTTCTCGTAACAGTTGGCGCACTCCATAATCAACTCCAAACACTGAATAGCTGGCGGAAAACCAGCAGCTGCATATAGTCCACTTCGGACGATGTTGTGCGAAGTGACCGAAGCCCGATGACTTCCAATCCCGAACAGCCTGTTCTTAAGGGTTTCCAGGTTGACGGCGCCCAAGTTCGTGTCTGTCAACTTGCCCAATTTCGAAATGAACTTTGACTCCGGCATGAATGTTTTGCTCAGCTTCTTGATCGTAGCTTGTCTTGAGGCACCATTGTCCTTTCCGGTTGTCCTCGCTTCAGCCATCTCAGCTTCTTCTCTTGAATATATTCGAATTCTGACACTTAGAACGGATTTCTAAGTGAACTCTGATGACCTCACAATCAGCAAATTGAATGACCTTGTATCAGCAATCAGCAATTTTAATTTCTATGTCCTTGCACTTCAAACCAGCAATCAGCACATA
This sequence comes from Sequoia sempervirens, assembly GCA_007258455.2. NCBI lineage: Eukaryota > Viridiplantae > Streptophyta > Pinopsida > Cupressales > Cupressaceae > Sequoia > Sequoia sempervirens. The sequence goes on from VDFB02366655.1 coordinate 15,162, forward strand.
GCAAACTTCTTAACTTTGCACTTCCAACCATCAATTAGGAATCTCACAAACTAGCACTTTCGTATTTTTGAGTTCTCAACTACTTCAACTCAATACAAGGCGTTCCTTTCAACTCTACTTAACAAATCAGATTTCAGCCTCAAAGCCGTACCTTCTCAAGCAACTATGATCTTCAGCAAACACTCCCTTAATGGCGTACCTCTTCAGCAGCTAGCAACTTCCTTAATCAGCAACCTAAGGCGTACTTCTCTCAGCACAATTTTAATCAACTCCCAAGTGCGCCCCTTCAGCAAGCTCAATTCCTCAGCAAAACTCGAACTTCTTCAAGCTCACTCAGACTTAGCAACATTCAGATTTTAAACCCTCCAAGCAACAGTTCACTGCAATGCCTCACTCTCAGAGCAAATTCGCTTTCTCCAGTGGTGAAAATGAGTGAAGAACTTCTCCATTTTATAGCTAGAATTCGAATTCTAGAAGAAGTTAATTTTAGCCAGTGCCATTAAACTCCACTACTCCACTTCGAATTTTCCCTCTCTGGTGTTTCTGACACTTGTCTCCAGTCGTCGGGAATATTATTCTTCGAGAAACTTGACTTTGACTGGCGTTTTGGATTACTTTTTGAAAAATTTGAATTTAAATTCATCTTCTCTTAACTCACCAGCCGGAACTTTGTCACTTGAATTCGAATTTTTAACTTCATCATCTGCTCTGGAAAATTCATCTTTGAAGAGTTTAATCAAAATCATCTAGGCAATTCCCTTCAGATTCATCATTCGAAGAAAATTCATCTTGAAAACTCATTTTATTCAAACTTGCCTTAGAAAATTTAAAATTTTCCCTTAGGAAAATTCACCATTCGAGCACTGATTAAATTCCTCACTGAAACGGTGTCGGCGAAGCTTGAAAGATCTGGAAATCCATTCATCATCACAAATGTTCAGTACCCAGAAGCAAATTTTTGTCAGAATGTCTCGAATTCATGGGTACCCAACGAACGGGTTCATTTAATTTTTTTGAATTTTGAACCTTAGAAAAATATTATTTCCATCATTTAAATTCGTTCTTCGCTTGCGATCACTCTGTGTTGCTCTGACTTCTTGAAAAATTTGAAGAACTTGAATTATCATCGCCTCTGGATTTATCACTGAGAAAAGTTGCCCATGCTCTTGAGAAATTTCATCAACTTGGAGCTCTAGGCGTATTTTCCAAGGAAAATAAAATTTGCCTTAGAAAATATTTAAATCATCTCTTTGCATTTTTGAAAACTTGCCTTAGAAAATTTTGATTGCCAGTGGAGAGGAATTTTTTTTTTATCAACTTCGTTTGGAGGAATTTACTCATTCCGGCATGCCTTGTACATTTGTATTTCACTCCACGCTTGGAAAATATTTATTTAAAAGCCCAACGCCTAGGCAAATTTTCAACACTTAGAAAATATTTTATTTCCTTCCTGAAGCGCCTAGCATACTCCATTTTATTCTCAACGCCTTCAAATATTTTCTAACACCCTTCAAACATTGGCGCATACTTGATATTTTATTCTCCACACTTTCAAATATTTTCCAACGCCTAGCATTTTTTAACAACACATCGCCTAGCAAGATATTTCCAACACCTATAACCTTAGGCGCATATCACACCTTGAGAGGGAATTTTAAAAAAAATCACGCCCACCACCTTTCCTTCACCACCCTTGGCGCATATCACACTTAACTCACCTTGGGCGCATTCTAAGTGTGGAGGAGGATGACGCCTTTCTTTTACCATCTTTCACCATGTCTTGGTAACATTTTCGCCTTATTCATCACCCTTAATTACTTTTTACATGCAAACATGGGCGCATTTCCTTGTAGGAGGAGGACGAACTTGCAAATGCCTTCATGTGACTTTTCAAGTTCCGTTTTTTTGTCTTCATGTGAGCTCATTTGTGCGCATTTAGGAGGGTGAGGAGGACGAACTTGCAAGTTGGGCGCATTTTCATACTAGTGGAGGATGAAATCTCCAACATCTTTGGGTGACCCTTCACCTCCTATTTTTTGTCCTCACATGCATGCATTTGGGCGCATTTTTCCCCTTGAGGAGGATGAAAAACTTTGACTTTCTTGTTGACTCCTACCTTGGGCGCATTTTGATGTGAGAGAAGGATGGGCGCATTTCAATGAGGGTGGCGGATTTTTTATACTTAGAAAATTTTTAACTTCCATCAACTTCCCTTGGGCGCATTTTGAGGGTGGAGGCGGATGAAATTTTGTTGACTTTCTTTTGACTTTCCTACCCTGGGCGCATTTTGACCCCTCAGCAGGATGAACTCACATTTCCAAAAATTTCTACGCTTCTAGCTGAGATGGGCGCATTTTCCATGCCTGCCGGACGAGACTCCAGACTTAGACAAAATTTTCATCATCCTCGCCAGCCTACGTGCCCTGCTATTTATAGTAAGTTCTCTGAATTCGCGCCTCTGAAGCTCGGAATGGCCTGAAATTTTGAACGTAGCATCTTCATAACCCTGTTAACCTGTCAACACTGCAACTTTTGGTCACCCTGCTATTTATAGCCTGTTCCCGAGGGTGGCTTACTACAAATAGTAAGCTCATGTTTCTGATAGCTCCCAAGCTCCGATCGAGTTGAAATTTGAATGAGGCGATCCTCACCACGTGACTTGCTGGCTGACACTGACGCATGCAACTGATTTACTATTTTTAGCATCGCTTTCCAATTTGACTTACTTATAACAGTAAGTGTCTGCTTGACTGAACAAATTTCTTACCAGCTAGATAGTTCGGCGACACCGACAAGGTGGTTTACATCGGATTTCGTAAGATTTTGACTTTGATGCCTATTTTAGGCCCGGCCGAAACCCTAATTCGCCCGCATGACAAAAGATCTCCGCTTTTGCTCGCTTATGCAACACCTGATCACTTCGCGGAATTGAATCATTGAAGTTTACGGGCATACCTAAAATAAAGGCAAGTTCCTATCGAGTGAGAATCCTTGTTTGCATGTCACACCATCGCTAAGCTCTCGAAAACCCATCGAATCACCCATATGCAAAGAAAAGCTCGACATGCAAACCTCTAAAAATAGCCTCATAATAACTCAAAGCGATCATCATCTCTACTTTGCATGCTATATCGCCGCTGGGTCTTGAAACCTGTAAGGAATATCCGCATACGCAAAGAAAAACTCAAGATCCGACTTCGAATTCATTTCCGGCTTCCGACCGGGCTAAAATAGTAAGTTGTCCAATTTTGCTCAAATTTGGCATGCAAGCAGTCTGATGTACTCTGAATGCCGTGTGATGATCAGAATCTCAAAATAGCTGACAAATTGCCCTAAATTACAGACTTACTAAACATAGTAAGTACCCTGGAATTTGATGAAACTTGGCTGGAAACCTGCTGGATGCCTGCTGACAACAATATTAAGTTCAATTTTCCATTTTCTCACTTTACTTGACCTTGAATTGACCAGAAAAGATGAAACCCTAATTTTAGACTTGGCCAATATTTCGCGTTTAAGCTTAATGACGGACACAACCCCCCGAAAGACGGACACCAGAAAGGAGACAGAGAGAGAGAGAGAGAGAGAAACTCCAAGCCAAAAAGACCTGAACGGAGCAAAAATAAGGGGTCCCCATTCAATGGGGCTTATGTGCAAGGTCACAACATCCGGCGACTTCCACTCGAAAGTGTTGAAAAACACTTTAAGAATTGAACTCAGATTAGTCTTCCTCAACCATCATACGGAAAGGACACTTACTCAAAAGGGGAGGAAAATCCGATATTGGATCAAAACACTTTCATCTAAACCTTGTGAGTGTGTGCATGCATTCCATCTCTGAACCATGTCGATTTCCGGAATCGGTCGCAGCCGGTTATATAAATATCTCAACTTCAAAAGCATCCTGGACATTGCCTCGCTGCCAGTCAGGCGTCTATAGCCCCGACGAGGTTATCGCTACAATTCTCACGAATATTGCTCCACTGCCGGCCGGGCGTCCATAGCCCCGGTGGAGTTACTCGTATGTTCCCAAAACCAATATCTTGTGATATTCCTTTCATTTTCATTTTCTCATTTTTCTTTTCTCTTCAGATTTTTCTTTTAAGCACTTTCTTTTCATCATTTGATTTCTCCGTCAATTCCTCAATTGGCTGGCAGGCAATGAAGCCTCCAATGGGTTTGAGAATTGCAGTGGCGCTGAAGCAAGATGTAAGATTTTCACCTGCCAAAACCTTTCCCAAGAAACCAAAACGACTCAGAGTGGAGATAGGTAAGATTTTTAAGGTCTTTAGACTCGTGTGTTGAGATACAATAACGGGTTAACCTCCCGAGACGAGTTCAATCTCTAACTGGATGATAACAAGAGGAAAATAACCTTAGTCCTTTTCAAAAATTTATGCAAATTCCAGTGAAAGAAACCACGTTGTGCAAGTTAAAACATCATCACCCCATCGCAACGGGAAAACCCTAAAATCCTTGCCCATTCCAAACCAAAACCACCTGAGCGGACAACTCAAGGGACGGGAACGCCAAACCAAAAACCCAAAGGGCAACAAACCAAAACCAAAACCAAAACGAACCGAAAAGCAAGGAAAAGCAAACAAACAGGAAAGCAAACCCTAATCTAACTATTTTACATGGTAGGCTCTCGGAGAGAACCTAGGACTGGAAATAATGCTTGAGGAATTGTCCGTTGACGGGCAACGGGACATCCTCCCCTGTCAAAGTACGCAATCTGAATGCATTATCCCCAAGGATTTCAGAAATCTGATATGGGCCCAACCATAACTTGTCAAACTTATCGTGATCACCCTTCTTCTCGTGGGCCTTGTCCCAATATAAAACCAAGTCATAAATCCTGAACGACTTGATCTTTGCCTGTTTATCAAACCATCTCTTTACTATAGCCTGGTGCTTCGTTAGATTCTCAAGAGCTTCATCCCTTTTCTCTTCTAGATGCATCAACTGGGATAATCTTGTCTGAACCTGATCTTCTCCCTCGAGGTACTCTTGAATGAATTGGAGAGTTGGGATCCTTAACTGGACTGGAAAAACTGGATCCTGTCCGTAGACCAGATGGTATGGAGACGTTCCCAAGGAACTCTTTGTTCTTATCCTGTCTGCCCAAAGAGCAAACCTCAACTGTGTGTGCCAATCTTTCGGATTCTTGTCCAGTAACTTCTTAATGGCATTCAATAAGTTCTTGTTTGTGGACTCTGCTAGTCCATTTCCCTGCGGATAGTAATTGGAGGAAAACCTCAATGTAATTCCATACTCAAAAGCCCAATTGGAAAACTTCAGCGATGAGAAAGCTGAACCGTTGTCGCTGACCAGGACATGAGGACATCCAAATCTTGTCACAATATTTTCTTCAAGGAATCTGATGACTACATCTGACGTGCACTGCTTCAAAGCCTGTGCTTCTGTCCATTTGGTGCAGTAGTCTGTCGCTGTCAAGATATATCTGTGTTGTCCTGATGATGGTGGATTGATCACACCAATAAAATCTAATCCCCACTTTGCAAAAGGTCTCACTTCAATCACCGGCTGCAAAGGCATAGCGGGATGCCTTCCTCTATTAGCTGCTGTCTGGCATACGTGACAAGCCTTCACATGCTCATATGTGTCTTTAAAAAGTGTGGGCCAATAATATCCAGCTCGTAAGATTTGATGAGCTGTGGCTAGACTTCCTCCGTGTCCTGTTCCAAACTTCTCATGGAAGTGTTCCATCAACTGTTTTGCTTCTTGTTTTCCTACACATCTCAAATATATCCCTTCATAATTCCTCCTGTAGAGAACTGATCCCTGAAGCATAAACCTTTGGCTTCTCATTCTCAGTGCTCTCCGCTGGACTGGATTCAAATGGCGGGGACATCTATGATTCAGCAAGTAATATACTGTGTCGTCGTACCATTCTCCAGGGGACACTTCCTCTAATACATAAGCTTGTTGAACCAATTCTGGGCCAACCATGGCGATCGTTTGGGCCAAAGCCTGTCCTCTGACTAACTTCATCGGCTGTATCTCAATATCATACTCTTGCAAAGTGGCGACCCACTTTCCTCTTCTTTCACCTAACTCATTCTGCATCAATAAAATCTTCACCGTGGCGTCTGGAACGATCGCGTGGATCTTGCTCCTCAAGATGTAATGTCTGAATTTCTTGACGGCCTTTACTAAAGCATACGCCTGCTTCTCAATGCTTGGATATCTTAATTCTGCTTCTTTCAAGGGTGAGCTCATAAAAGCAATTGGGTGCTCATCTTTTTCTTCAGTTCTTTGGGTCAACACTGCTGCACAGGTGTGCTCTGAGGCAAACGAATATAAATAAAAAGGCTTTGTATAATCCGGACTGACCAGCACTGGAGCGTCCACTATAGCTTGCTTGATCTCATCAAAAGCCTTCTTAGTCTGTGGGGTCCACTCAACCTTTGCATCTTTCTTCAGCATCTCATTTAGTGGCCTCACTATCTCAGCAAATCCGGTTATAAACTTTCTGACAAAATTGATCTTGCCGAAGAATGACCTTAACTCTTTCTGAGTGCCTGGCAAACCAATCCTTGAGATAGCTTCAATACGTTCAGGGTCAATTGATATACCCTTCTCTGAAATAACGTGACCCAACAATTTACCTTCGGTGACGCCAAATATACATTTCTTAGCATTCAGAGAGACGCCAAACCTTCTGCATCTCTGAAATATCCTCCTTAAATCCTCAACGTGATCTCCTCTTTTCTTTGAGAACACAGTTAGGTCATCCATGTAAATAATAATGCACTTTCCGACAAGGTCTCGAAAAGCGATGTCCATTGCTCTCTGGAAAGTGGCTCCTGCATTGATTAAGCCAAAAGGCATTCTCTTGTAGGCAAATGTTCCCCATTTCGTGGTGAACGCAGTCTTCAATCTATCCTCATGTTCAACCATCACTTGGTTATAGCCCGAGTATCCGTCCAAAAAGGACATCATTTGTGAACCATTCACTATTTGCAACACCTCATCCAGCGAAGGCAAGGGATAGTTGTCTTTCTCAGAGGCCCTATTCAAATTGCGGAAGTCTACGCACAACCTTATCTCTCCATTCTTCTTTCTAACAGGTACGAGATTGGCGACCCACGTGGAGTGCCTTACTGGGAAAATAATCCTGGCGGAAAGAAGTTTCTTGACTTCCTGATAAATTAACGGTTCCAGTAAAGGATTCACTAGCCTCTGCCTCTGCATAAATGGCTTGCTGCCTGGTTTTAAAGGTATTGTATGTGTAATCAGCGCTGTATCATATGTTTTGAGGTCTTCGTATCCCCAGGCTATCACCTCTGGAAACTCTTTCATGACCTTTAAGATGCCTTCTTTTTCTTCAGGTGTGCAAACCTTTCCAATAAAAACGTTCTTCACTTGTTCACTTGTTCCTAGATTGACAGGTTCACAATCATTGCCTTGCGTGCTTTGATTTCTGCTTAATCTGTCAGTGTCAAATAGCCTTTCTAACTCGACCATCCCTCTTGGGATTACATTAGTCTTCAAATTCAAAATCCCTTCAGTGTCATATTCTGCTTCCTCAACATCTTCCTCATCAATAATTTGTGCTTCAAACACTCCTGAGTTTGTGAGAAAGTCCAGAATTTGCTTGTCGTCTTCAAACACTTGGAAGTTCTTTATGTTATCGGGAATGGCTGGTGTCGAAACCAACTCTACTGTGAACTTCTTCAATCCTTCCATTGCTAATGGTTCCAAAGAACTGGCAGCTTGTGCCAAAGAGTTTGCAACGGTATTCTTGGATCTATAAACTTGCTTTATGTTGAATGCATCAAAGCTCTCTATCAGGTCCCAAACTCTGTTCCGGTAGCGGTTCAATCTCTTGTCATGACAGGCGAACTGCTTCCTTACTTGTCGGACCACTATGTCTGAATCTCCAATGGCATATACAATCTTGGCTCCTTTCTGAATTGCAAGGAGCAATCCGTGAATCAAGGATTCATACTCAGCAACGTTGTTGGTGCATGAAAACTGGAGCCTATAGGAACCCAAATAAGCTTCTCCTGTCGGGCTAACCAACTCAAAACCTGCTCCATTTCCTTTCTTCGACTTTGATCCATCAAACCTTAAAGTCCACACTTGATTCTTTGTAGGGGTATTGGGAGACTGAACACGAGTCTCTTCTTGATTGCAGACCTCTGGAGTCTTTTCTTTAATCTTTGACTGAGGGGTATCATCTTTTACAAGTTCTTCTATCACAACACCATTCTCCTCATTCATCTTTTGATGTTCTATTAGAATCTCCTTTTCTTCAGTCGTCTCCTGATGTTCTTCCTGTAATGAAGTATGGGGGACAAGCCTAGCAACTTGCTCTAGTGCCACCTTGCACATGGCACAAGTGATCTCTGAATGAAATGCTTCGTGTATTCGGCACCAGTTAGGAAGTAGCAAATTCTTAATTGAAGCATCCTTCCCTAACTCTGTTTCTTGTTTCACACTATTTAGGACAAAGTCCCTGAAATTCTCAAATGTTCCTCCACCTTCACTATCGCTTGAGTCACTTTCAATCAACATTTCGGTGGA
>VDFB02366656.1:0-25135 GCA_007258455.2 Sequoia sempervirens
GTGTGGGGCTCTCATTTGCATTATTCAAGTTTGCACACATAACAGGATGCTGCTGGAGTGAACGGAGAAATTCTTCCAAGGATTGATCAAGGGAAAAAACCCTCATCAAATCACTAGTTTCGGTGGTGAAAGATCCTCCCTAGCTGGTAGAGTGATTTCATACAGGAATCACCTTGGTATTTCATGGAGTTTTTGGCTTCTAGTGTTTCAAAAAAAAGATATTCAAGGGTTTTGGGTTGCAGGTTTGTGGTTTTGTTTGTTGATGTTATTACAGGGATTTTACTAAGTTTTTGGAGGTTATTAGGCTGCTCTTACTGCGCTGTGAGGTGTTGCTTTGCTGTTTGGAGGCAAAATACTTGAGTTTGGAGTTAGATTTTGACATGGGTATGATTCTAAGAAGGGCCGTACATCCTTTATTACCTGATGTTCTTGCTGTTCAGAGTTAAATCAGATGTGCCAATTATTGAATACAATTTTCTAGACTGTTATATCTTCCTTTGGTGTGTTTGAATGAAGTTGTGAGTGTTGGAGATGACGTTTCTCTAGCTTTGGCTCATTGTTGACAAGTTGAGTATGCTATTGGGTTTGATTTCTAAGAAATACACCTGCTGTTCATGAGTTTCCCAACCTGGAAGTAACTGAAAATTATACCAAACCTGTAGCTATTGCTTCTTTGTCATTTTGACTGTGCAGGTCTGAAACTGGAAATCAGTCCTCTCCATGCAAACTTTGTTACCAGCTGGGTGTTTGAGGGGCGCTGGGCATGAAAGAAAGTGTTACTACATGAGTTTACCTTGCTGTTATGACCTGCAGACCAACTATAGATGACCTGTAATAGTAAAATTGGACAAATCAGACTTGTATCTGCCTGATCCAAACCATTGTCGGTGTTTTGATTAAGCTAGGTGGATTCATATCCTAACACTACAGTTGGGAGGTGGTTTATGACTTGGTGAAATAGTGAAAGTTATTTTTCCATAGCTACCTTGGAGTGCAAAGGGTGATCAGAAGACTTGCACAGTATTCCCACTCTGTATCAGACCTCTAGTTCTCTGACTTTTCACCTATTTCAAGGTACTTTATGTTGATCATCATTTGTCTATTCATTTCTTGAATTGGAATGCCAGTTTGAATGTTCAGCTTACAACAAGTGTGTAGCAGCAAATGTACAAACGTATATCAAAATTATTTGGCAGCAAAGTATCTTGATTGCATTTATATCGCATGTTTCTTGTATGGTTCTGTTGATGAGTGTTTTGTGACACACCAAACACCTTAGAATAAAGAAAAGAATGCCCAAGGGCGGCTTTATCCTCTCTTGAAAAATTACCTCTTATGCTAAGATTGCCAGAAAGGTCATACGGTAATTCCAATGTTCCGGTTTGGGGGATGGACAAGCTCAATGGATGATGTGATATGCTGGTTTCACAAAGGGACCTTAAAATGATGAACTCACTCAAAGTAGGGAGTTGGATCGATGTAACGTTGAACGCTCTTATGTTTTTTGGAATTTTCGGTTTAGGATAAAAATAAATAAAAAGGGAATGGGGGTAAAGGAACTAGATTTACGCAGAACTAAACCTATGAACTTCGGAGACAAATGCTGGATAATGGAATTTAAACCAATCTTTGCTTCGCCAAGCACGGCACTACAACTAGACAAAGACGGTGCAATCTTCAAGGGTTTGCGAAAGATATCTTATTACACTATATCACCATCAATTCGACCAATGCATATAGATAATAGAATTCAATTTAAGCAGTTTTAATGTTCAGACTAACCTTACACATCAAATTGAAAATCATCCAATTGAAAAAGGTATGAACTAATTCCACTTTTCCAACACTATCAATCTTTCATTCATCTAAATACTTGAAAACAAATTTACTCTATTTTGAAGAAATCAATGAAACCATGCGGGCTCATAGAAATAATAAATGCTCAACTCTGAATCCACTTATTATTTAAACAGCAATATTGCAACAATCTCATCAGTCTCTCCCTAAATAAATGAAATGAATGGGGTTTATATAGGCACCCCAATTACAAAGCAACGGCCAAGATTAAATTTGAAATCAACGGCCAAGATCGAATTTGACAAACCCTAACCCTAAAAGCATAACAAACTCAAAGACACGTGGCACAAGCAGAACACGCCATTTGGAGCATGGCAAATGATGACACCTTGCACTTCATTCGAGCAAGTGGGAATCCAGAATGCAATTCCCTTTGGATCGCTCCCTAGCTGCAAATGCAAGAAATTTGGCTAACACAGAATCAAGTTCCTCCATCGAGATATTCGGCACAGAATCCAGTTGCATTCCAATCACGTCCAAGGTCTCCAAGCACTGAGTAAAAGTTCCTTCCCATCTAGCCTCCTGCTTCTGAAAGTTCTCCATGAAGGTCAAAAGGGAAGACATATCATCAAGCTGATTCTCTGTAATAATCTGCATTTCCTTGAAGTAAATGCTCATCACACTTTTCTTCAATCCTTCTAAATCTAAGCCATTCGTATCATGATGTTCTTGTCCTGTTAATCCTTCAAGAGAAGTGAGGATTTTGAACTGAATTTTCTCAATCATGTTCCGTATAGCAGCACATTCTTCCTTCATTCCATCATATGTCTTCTTTTTGGCCAATAAGGAGTAATACCACCTGCTGAAATCGTACGAGGCTCCCTCTTCGACAACACCTTCCTGGATCAAAATTTGCAAGGAGACTTCTTTTAGAACCCTCAAACGAGGTATCACTTTGTCCTGTACATACTGGAAATCTTCCCAATGGTCCTCAACTTGACTAACTTCAGTTATCAGCAATGCAGATCTGTCATAAGTTTGGGCGCACTTCTCCAAGAATTGCTCCATTTGTTTTGAAATATTGGTCACCCAACTCTTGGTAGCTTGACTCGTAATCCTCATAGCCTCAAGGACATCAACGGACTCCGGAGTAAGAGATGACGGTGGAATAAAGGCTGCATTTTCCTGGCGCAAAGGGGCTGTTAGCTGCTGAATGAACTCTATCAGCCTTAGATTTTCTAACTCCAACCTTTCCTTCTTCTCTTCTGTTTTATCAAACTTCTCCCTGATGGCTTTGGAAGTGTCTGCCAACTCATGGAAATCCTGATCTATTGTCGTTGGGCCAATGTCCAACGTTGTAACTTCATAATCCATAGGAGCAATCTGATCTCTTGGCTTATCAATCTTCGGGACTGCCACCTGTAAGATCCTGGATCCTGTATCATTCCTGGTAATCTGAGAATACTTCTTAGGCTTTTTAGGCGTTTTAGCCTTGCCAATTCTTTCTAGGAAGTCCTGTATGCTCTCAATTGGTTGAACTTCATCCAGTGGTCTGGACTTCTTCTTCAAACTTTCAGTTAGCCAATCCGGGATTGTGGATAATTCCATTCCATCCTCTAACTGAACATCATCATTAATTCCTTTAAGAGCAGAAATTACCTCATCTCCTAGTTCTTCACTGTCCTCAAGGATCTCAGTATCTCCTGCACCTTCAATCATCAAAGTATCATCTCCTTCCAAACACTCCGTGGAGGCTTGATTTTGGAAAGAATCTACCTGTTCTAACTCTTGAAACTGAAATTCTTGCTCATAGCTTGGCTCGATATCAACAATGGATACATTTTCAACTGACAAGGTCCTCGAAGATGAGGGATTTTCAGTCACCTTCTGCTTCTTACTTTCCAATTCCTCATTAGCTGACTCCTTTTCCTCTAGTTGAAGGTTTCCACTTACTACCTTCCTCTTGCTGGGATATGGAGATTCATCCAGATTTTCGCCAATTGCTTCCTCCTTTTCAAGGTTTCTCAACTGGAAATCGATGTTATCACTTATTAACTTGGCCCAATTTATAGCCTCCATTCCCAATACGATTTCCTCCACGTATGAAAACATCCACACCTCAAAGAAGGCTCCCTGAGAAGTTCCCATAACTCTGTTCAGCATGTGAATCATATCACTATATTCTATCTTAAAATCTGTGCAAATTAGTCTCTTTGGCAACTTGGAACGATGCCTTTTGGGTTCTTTAATCCAGTTGGAATTGATGATGTCCAAACAGGATTCCTTGGCTTGATCGAACATGGCCTGTGATTCTTGCTGAGTCCTGTTTAACATTTTCCGGCGATGGGGAATACCAAATACCTCCCTGACTGAATCCTCTGTGAAATAGGCCAGGGTGATTCCATTGGGCGTTTTAATTGATCTTGTTTGAGAATTATACCTTCTGGCGCATTCAACCATTAACTCACTGCACTGAACTGCAGGCGGAAATCCTGCTGCTTGATGAAGTCCAGACTTAACAATATTTGAGGCGATAGGTGTAGGCATTTCGTTTCCTGTGCCAAACATCCTTCTCTTGTGCTGAATCGCATTAAATTGTTCAAAATTTGTATCTGTCACTTTTCTCCACTTCGAGGACAACTGGGATTCTGGATAAAATTCCTTCAGGACTTCCTTGACTTGAGCCTTTCTGACTCCACCTCCCACATTCTTTGGAGAAGACATTACGCCTGTAAGAAACTCGAAGTTAGAGAATTTTTTAATAAATTTGCAAAAAGGCGATTTCTTGGCTGGAGAAATTTAAAAAATTAATTAAAAATCCAGAACTAGATTAAAGGCTGCATGAAGAATAAATTCTTAAATGAAATCGATTTGCCTTTATTATTTTCAAAGAGCATTCATGGAATTTTTAAATAATCTTTTGGATTTTTTAAGGTTTATACTGAAGTTCTCTCCAATCTTTAATGAAAAAAAATCCAATTCCCTTCTCAAAATCGCCAAAGATAACCTGCAGTTGTTTGAAGAAAATCCAGAAAGGAGGAGAAAAAATTCAATTCAGTGTTCTGGAACTCAAAAAAAAAATCCACTTGCAGATGAAAAAGACGTCTTTTCTTGGGAGAGCTCTGCCTGTGAAGAAAGTCGACTTTGTAAATAATAAAATAATGAGCTCAGTAGATTGTCTTTTATAATAAAAACCTTCCCAAATTGTTTTAGGTCGATTTCTTTCTCTCATTGGTTGTATTTTGCTTTAAAAACGAAAAAGCAATCTTATCCATATCTTTGACTTTTCAAACAAGGCGTCCCTTTTGGCTTGGTGAAAGAAAACTTAAGTTTTTCTTTATTTTTTTGCCTTTAGCAAAATTCGACCTTCAGCTGGACTTCTTGACTTTTCAACTGGAATTTTAACTTCTCAAAGTGACTTTGCCTTAGAAAAAATTCGATTCTACCTTGAGAAAATTCGACTTCCAACTGGATTTTTTCACTTCCCAACTGGAATTTTCACTCCACTCAATTTCCTGAAGTCCAGTTCAATAATTTTGATGCCTTAGTCGATTTCTTACTTTGTCCAACTGGATTTTTCACTTCGTCCAACTGGATTTTCTTGAAGAATGCGAATTTCCTCAAATGAATTTTACTTGGATTTTCCCTTTGATTACTGGATTTTCGAACTGGATTTTCTAAAGTTTCAACTGGACTTTTAACTTCTCAAGGGCGTACCTCTTCCAGACTTAGGCGAATTTCACCATGAGCGCACGCTTTTTTGGATTGATTTTTCGATTCGGTTCACTTTCTCATGATGAAGTGATTTTATCCGGGTTGATTTTGACTTTGCATCGCCTTCTGGCTTTTCTCATCTTACATCATGCCTATGCCATCGCGGCACCTCTCTGCTTTCATGATTTTTGGGTTACTGCTTGCTTTTTGGTTCAAAATGTTTTCAAATCATAATGACACCACTATTACTTTCTAAAAATAAACTTACTAAAATAAGGAAAAACAAAAAGCAACTTTCTAAAAATAGCAAATTCCAGATTGGGCCAGAAATGCCAAAAACGAAAAAAGCAAAAAAGCAAAAAAGCAGAATCCCTAAAAAATAGGAAGTGTCAGAATTGAGCGAAAGCACAGGCGGTCCTTGTCTGCGAGGCCTTCTAAGCACTTCCATGACGTTTACGTTCAGTTTCGGGCTAAAACTCCCAACTTGGCTCGGATGATGACTCCAGACCTTGACATGAAATTCCCAGATACCAGAGACTATGAGATTGCTACTCAACGCAAAACCCTAAGAGCAAACCAGTGAGGGTCCCCATTTGCAATGGGGCGATGTGTGAAAAAGGTCACAGCAGAGTTCCTTTGGTAAAAATTGGAAAAAATAGGGGTGTATACTCCAAATGGCGGTGTGGACTTCATCTGAATGAACCAAGATTGCACATTCACAAACACTATCATCTCATTCAACACTATATTTCTTGAAACCTTGGTATGAATGGCTTTTGGTTTGGTTGAAGTTGAGAATGGCCAGTGACAATGCGATGTGGATACTTCTTAACATTAATATGTCTTGATGGTCATTCCAAACAAATGTTATTTCCTTACAATAACATGACCTACCAATGACTGAAATCACACAATTCTACTTAATAATCCATCTGCAATTTAAACACTCTAATTATTTTCCATGAAAAAAGCTATACCACTCCTTGAATGGATAGTAACACAAAAAATAATTCGTTACTGCAAATGAGCAATGAAGTATGCTACAACCCTTGATTGTTTTATTCAAAGAAACTGTTTACATTGTAGGTTGGAGACAATTGCACAAACCAGCATATATTCATATTGTTGGCGTTTAAATTAGCACCTCTAGAGTGCTAATTGTAAACGTTCAGCTATTACAAATGTTTTGCAACACTTCTTCGTTATCTAAAGAGAAGTCCCTCTTTGTTGATGTAATGCGTAAGAGAGGGTAGAGTAGACTAAGGTTCCTATATTTTTGTACTCAGCGGCAGGACACAAGGGTGCACAAACACAATGCGCCGTAGCTAAGCTTTTCTCTAGTTTCGGCAGATCTTAACTATGACTAAAACTAGCTTTTAATCTATCCTATCTCCTCAAGGTAAACAGAGCATGAGGGCATACGAGCGAGAATGGATTGGTTGGATCACTTAAATCCGTCATCTCCTTAGAATATGGCCGAGGCTCTGAACTCTCAGATATATGCTGGGATAAGGTTTTATACAAGCAAACGCTCTTCACGGTAAGTTGGATCTGAGACCTGCCAAGGAGGAGGAACCCCTATCTGAGGTATGGGCTAGGAAACGACTTACTAGAAACAACAAATTACGATGTTTTGGCATACAAACTTGCTAAGGAGGAGGAACCCCTGTCCGAAGTTGTAATGAGCCTTGCTCAACTGACTTCAAAATATTGATAAAGAGCTGGAAGAATATCGTAAAACAATTCACTTGCAACCTCCCAGCTTGCTAGTTTATGTGATCCGACTGATATGCTTGCTTGAAAATGATTCAGAGTGTTCCAAATGCTTATAAATTCAATACTACTATGCATAAACAATTGCTTAGATGCATTCACAACTTCGTTTTATCATTTACAATGCACTTCAATGATTTCTATATGCAAATTATTCATCTTCAGCCACTTGACATTATGTCAACAGTTGGCATACAAGGGATATATGACTGTTATAAATTTTCAGTTTGCTTCAATAACTTTTAACAACACTTGTGATTGCAAGAATTGCTTTAAGTTGACTTCTAAATGATTCTATCAAACACCTAGGATGCATATGCAAGTCTTTAATATTTTTCTATGCATAAAAATGAATTCTAACATCAAACTAACCACCTACAGCCAAGTGACATTTCGTCATACAACTGGCATGCATCCTACACTAAATGATGTATGAATTGAATTGTTTGCTAAAAAAAATGATTGGATCAACTAATTATTCCTCCTTGAAGATTATTACAATGCATACATAGAATGGCCAAGACTCTTGGCACTTACAAATTATTCATTGGTTGCCATGAATGTGCATCTACAGCTGATAACAAACAATGATATAATGCAATACTAACAAGCTAAATGACAAGAACCTGGTGGAGCAATGATGCCTTGAATGTGTGATGAAGAATCAAGCCATATCTCATGAAGCTTTAATCACAAATGCCCAAGTCAACTTACTGACCAGCCGCCCCTGCTATTTGCAAAGAATAATTTTTATAAAATCATATGCAACTCTTTCAAGCCGTCTCAAGCTCCTAGCATGGTCTCCCCTTCACCTAGAGTTGAGCGCCCCACTCTCCAAGTGAAATTTCCCAAGTATGAGGGAGTAAAGAGCAAATTGTGGTCTCCAAGATGATTGTAAATTCCTGATAAAATGAATATCAGACCTGCAATCTGCCCTCCAAGTGATCTCTAATCATGAAGAATCGATGCCAATTGATGCTCCAACAATGCTCAATACCAAGCACCTCTAACTCGAATCGCCCAATGCAAAATCGTGGCACTAATATGTAGACTAAGATTGCTGTAATATTATATCAGAATTCTGGAAATGACTAAATGAATGCAAATCAACCTCCTCAATGCAAATTCATTGAAGACTATGAACTCCAAAATGTCTCCAAAGCAAACACCAATCGATATCATACAAAACTTGGCCAAAGGCCACAAAGTTTTAACCAATGAAGCACAAATGAAACTCTGAAGTAACTTTCTCCCATCAGCAATAATTCAAGTGATATTTCACACCCTCAAAATTGCTATCAATAGGAAGTTTTCGTTTCCTATGATAAAGAACAATCTGCAGAAACCCTAGGCTCCACAAGATGAAATGACCAACATCAACAACAACATCAAATCTGGATGTTAGATAATGAGCTCCTAATGTCTATTTATTCTTTTTCCTCAATAGGTTGACCTCCTTCTAGAACTTTTCCAAGTCAACTTCTAGAAGGAATATTATTTTACTATTTTAATATTTTAATATTGCACTTTATAATAATATAAAATATAACCCAACTCCTAAAGTGCAATATAACATTATAATATAAAAATAAGGTTTCTAAAAATAGAAATATCTATGATGATACTAGGAAAACCTTCATGAAGTCGCGAAATGAGCCAACCAATCAACAGGGTATCTACCAAACAACCCTCTTATCAAGCCCCATTAGCCTACGAGGATCAGGAATAGGCTAATTCCTCTAAACTCCAATGCTCATGAAAAAGGGGACATTACAAAAGTATAGGCTGAAGGTCAATCCATTAAACAACATCATGCAAGAAGTGCTAATAATAAATATCCAAGGAGGAGGAACCCCTATCCAAGGAGGGAAATGAAACAACAAGCTATTTAAACACAAGATGTTATGGAAGAACTCAAATCTTTAGATCAAATTGCATGTGCCTTTTGATTTCTTTCTTCAAGGTTTTTGAACGAATTACAAAGATTGGGACAGCAAAGGCATGAAATCATGCACAATTATGATCAACCAATGAACTCCCATCCAAGAGTGAACAAATATTCGCTTTCAAAGCTGTTGGCAACAATGGTGCAACAATTTTGCATAGCAAGTAAAGATTAAAAAAATAATGAGCCCAAGGCTCTTATTTATAGAACTCAAAGGAGTGGGGAACCCAAAAATCTCCTTGAGTTAATAACTAGTTTTTGCCAATCAATTAGCAAGATTTATTCCTAAAAAGGGGGAAAAAATAGTTAATTGGAAATCTACTTTAGTTAATTGAAACTAAACAAAGAGTCAATTGGAAACTACTTTAGTTGAATGAAACTAAACTAAAGGTGAACTTTAATACAAAGTATGCCTCCAAAATAGACATCCACGTTAAGTGGAGATCTAAGCTCCACAAATTATGGAAGTCAATTAGACATCCTTAATCAGTGGGATCTGACAATGCATGATTTGTGGGATATGGAGTTTAACTTGGAAAGGGGCATCTAGTTAACTCCAATTACATTTAATGTCTTCTTGAGTTGACTTTGAAAGAGGCATCAAGTCAACTTCAAGTATCAAAAATTCCATTTGGAGGGTAGGACATCCTTCTTGGTGCTTTTACAACTCACCATTAGTCAATAGTGTTTCTATCCATTCATTGACTTCTTCAACCTCGGGGGAGTTAATGCTCTGCAAAATGATGACGTGGCACTTGAGCATTACTTCGCCTGTCATGAGCTAATGTTGGAAGTCTATACATTGAGTAGCTGCCTCATCGAACTTGATTGACAAAGCTACCACCTTTGCCAACTTGCAACCGTCTGGATCATCAAGGAAGGTGCTTCAGATGACATCTCTGAACTGATTTTGCACAGTAACTATCTCAATGTATTCTCCTCCCTCGCATTGATATTCTATGTGAGGGAAGGATATTACCACATTCTTGTGAATTTGATAATATTGGCGACCACCCGTCGGTAGTCAATCAGTTCCTCTGAATGGGCATCATAGGCTTTCACCTTGTATGCTAGCTGTTCTTTCCAAGCAAAGATATATTGCTTGTTTTCCTCTGAATAGATTGATTGTTATGCCAATTGCAAGTCTGCAATTGTGGTCTCGTCTTCTAGCCTCTTCTCTTCTATTCTTTGCTTTGATTGTTGAATCTCTAAATGGAGTCTATGTGCTCTATCCCGTAACTGGTACAGATTTGCCAGTATACATCGCCCTTTGAGAACAAACTCCTCCACTTGATCTTTCAAGTGTTTTCCATATGTTATCAACTCTTGATGGTTCTGCTCTATGGGAAGATCTAGCAATTCCTATGGTAAGGCTGAGACGTTCAGGGTTCCGTGCATCAAGCTGGAAATGTACAACCTCAACTATTGGTTCTCAACCTTTAAGGATGCTTTGTCTTTTCCATCTTTGGCCATCCTTTCTTGGGCACTCATCGAGGCGATTTTGAGAAGGCCTATCTCCACCTATCATGTGGTCTTTCTGAGGTTAAGTTTAGACAATGTGAAGTCTTCTACTTGCACCTCATGTATGCCTTTATCTCTTGGTGGGGTAGCAGTCTCTATGATGAACTCACATTTTGCATTCCTTTCTACATGAACTTTCTTCTTCAACTTCTTTGCTCACATGTCTTGTGGGACATGGTTGAATTTTGTGAAGTCAAGCTCATAGGAGGGCCTTTCCCTCTTCCTGCCTAGGAAACCCTCAAGCCAGATAGAATCTCGGCTAGCTTCGCTAGAGGGAGAAATATGGGGCCTTTGAATGCCTGAAGTATGAGACTGTGCTGGGGTGACGTCTCTCGATGGTGAGTCCAAGTCGATAGGGACTTGTGACTGCTGTGATGGTGGTGATGTAGGCGGCTCTATTTTCTATTACAGGCACCATTCCTCCTGCTACTTCTTCTGTTGCTGGCTCGACCTCTGTAGTGACTATCTCTATTAATGGCTTGGGGGCAACAATCCCCATGACTATCTCAGGGGTGTGTGTGGCTGTCTCCACATGTATCCCCTGTGTTCTTGGCCTTGTATGCTTTGACATCCTCATCCCTTGGGGAGGATTTCACCATTGCTTCTGTTTGGGCTTCTTTCTTGACGTGGAGGGTGGTGTTGACTGAACCTGGGGTGGCTCTATTCTAGGAGGTACCTCCTTCCTTGTTCTCTTGCTGTCGAGGTAGAGTTGATTGTTTCTAACAACTCTACTCATCCTCTCCTCTATAGATGGGTTATCCTTTGCATACCAATCCACTTTTGGGAGTGGTTGTGAGTCAACTGAATCTACGAAGAATGAAGGGAGAATGACTTCCCCTTCATCGTCAGATAAGCCCTCGATACTTCTGATATAAAGTTAGTAATTTGCAAGAGCCTGAACTGGCTATAATTCCTTCTTCGTACTTCATACTCATCATCACAATTGACCCAATAATCTTCCGTAGAAGACTCATGTGATGAGTGTTGCTCAAGATGTGTTGCATAGAGACCTCAGGGATCATATGACCTCTCAATGAGGTACTTGAGATTAAGCCTCACTGTTTCCTAGCCCATTAACTGAGCATCTGCCACTAACTTGCATCTATAGAGTCCCATCTCAACAGGAAAGTTCATAGTTGTCTTCTTCTTTAAGCGCAAGTGAATTTGAACTTCGGATAACTACCTTAGGAATTCCATGAAGACTACCCTATCTGAAGGGTATTGTGGCATCATGGTGGGGTGACCAATGTAGCCATACACGCGTATGTAGGAGAATGTAGGGAATTGGATAAACCAATCTTCCCAATCCGCCATTGCCTCTCTGACTGTTTGTGAAATATGTACGTGCATCTCATGGTCTAGATCTCATACGGTGTGCATGATGAAGAGGTCACTTGTCCTTTTGAAGTGTCGCTCTGCTTGAGTAAACTTAAGATGTGAAAACTGTTCATGAACCTTCTACACACCTAAGGTTCCCACATTGTTTAATATCCTGAACTTTCCTTGCAAGGAAATCAGGTACACCAGGTAAGAACACATGTGGAACCTATGAGCTTCTAGAAACCCGGTAATCTGTTGGTGGAGTGTATCACTGATTAGAGTGGCCCAGTCGTAATGTTCCCTCTTGCTAATGATTTTCACAATGACATAATACATCCACAACTAGAATTGATTGCCGTCCTCTTGTCTAGTGATTTTGCTGAGTAAAGTGATTAACACTGCATACTCATCTTTGTATTCTCCTCGCCCAACCAACTTAGGCAAGTTAGCCTTTTTCACTTTCAACCATTTTTCTGCCATTATTCCTTGGCATTTTCTCTTGGCTGCCTTGAATGCTTTGTTGCATTATGTCATTGATATGACCCTCCTAGTAGGGCATAGTGGAATATCAAAACATTTTTCAATGTCCTTTGGCTTTAAACTGCAGATTATCCTCCCATCCACTGATTTGATTTCTCTCATGGTGGGATTGTAATGCTCAATGCAAGCGATTACAAGCTCCACACTTTGTAATGTGATGGGAATGGACGCAACTTGAAGCAACCCAGACTCCTCTATGTTCTGTAATGTGATTTGATTCATGCCCTCCAAGTTTTTTGTATCAACCACTAGGTTTACTTGATGTAAGTTCGTGTCAGTTGTTTCCAGGTAATCATGGTACAAGGCCATCTTGGTCTTGTATTCTACTTGAGAGTATTGCATTCTGAATAACTTAAAGATTGACTGCACACTTGACCCTGTTCTGACAATTTTTGAAAACCCCTGAAAATAGTGCCCTACCGAGAAGTATTTTTTTGGAAAAAATTTGGCATATGGGTTTTGTTCGTGCTTCAATGCTAAACAAACCCAATTCCTCAAAATTTTGATTTGAATTTTTTTTGAAAAATCCCCAAAAATAGGGCAGAAGTTTGCTGATTCTAGAAAATCTAACGAGATGGGTTTTACTAGAAAATTATTCTGAATTTGCCTAGTTGATTAGATCTATGGTAACTTGTTGATTTGTGTGACATGCAAGAATACCTAAGACAAGAAAAGAGGAAGTAGATAGAAGATGGATTGGAAGTTTTTAATTTGACTCCCTGAGAAACTCTGTCTCTGGATCTAGCATCTGATTAGAAATCTTCCTCTACCTCTGATCTTCAAGAAATATCGAAGAATGGTCAAAAACCTTGGCCAGATCTAAAAATGGCGTCCTTGAGAGCTTATTTTTGTTCTTGATCATCAACCTGCAAAGAAATAATGAAGAGGGATGCCTAGATCCTCTTTATATAGACTCAAGCCTGAATCCTTGAAGTTTGGGAACCTAACTCATGATCTAAAGCTGATTTGGCTTAATTTTGAGTTCAAACAGTTGATTTCCACTGATTGTGGGTGAGTTGGCCAATTTTACCTCCAAAATATCATAACTGAAGTCAATTTTTAGGCATCCCTTTTGAGTTTTGAGTTCCTTTTTTATCATTTTGCATGTTTGAATGACCACTGTTTGTCCCTCGTTTCAGGTTGATCAGACGATGCTGAGAGGCTGACGATAGATTCACTGAGTAGCTGGATCTGTGTTGAGAAAACTTGCCTGGGAGGCATTATGCTAGAAAGCTGAGTTTGTGACCCTAAAAAGAAGGGCGTTGTTGTGACCTTTTCACACATCACCCCATTCAAAATGGGGACCCCCTAATTTTTGCTTCGTTCTTGGTCTTTTGGCTTTGGTTTTGCCTCTCTCTCTGTCTCTCTCATTTTTGTCTGCCTTTCCGGGGATGTGCCTATCTTTGAGCTTAAACTTGAAATTTTGGCTAAGTCTAAGAATTAGGGTTTTGAATCTTCGAGTTAGTTTGAAGTCAAATCGAGTGAGTGAATTGAAATTTGAGCTTGACGCTGCATTCAGTAGGCTTCCAGCAGGTCCCTAGCAAAATTTCATTGAATTCTAATAACATACTATTTTTAGTAAGTACCTAATTTGGGACATTTTCTTAGCACTTTTGAAATTCTAACAATTGCTTTGTATCTAGGATACTTTACACAGCTTGCTTGCAAATTTTTTGCTGAAACGGACAGCTTGCTATTTTTAGCAGTCCAGGCTTCAGGAGGCCATTGCCAGGGTTTGCATGTAGAGTTTTTCGATGCATGTCTAGAGAATATTTTGGGTTTTCTGAGACCTATGCAATGATATAACATGCAAGATGAGATGATAACTTTCAACAGTCTTCACTTCAGAGGCTATTTTTAGGGTTTGCATGTAGGGCTTTTTAGTGCATGTGAGGATATTCATCATGGGTTTTTCAAAAGCTACACATCAAGGTAACATGCAAACAAAATTGATCACTTTTCAAGAACTTACTATTTTTAGCCAGTGCTTGCAAGTAGTCCAGTTTACTAGGTTTTGTGAGATCTCTCGAGCTGTGTGACATGCAAACACATCCGGTAGCTGATTGGTCACTTTTTCAGGCACTTACTATTTTTAGCAGGATCACTTTGGCAGCTGACCAACACTTCAACGTCAAGAATAGAGAAAAATGTAGTAGAAACAGGGTCAAACAAAGATCATTTGATCAGCATGCAAGTCAGATTAGGGTTTCTAGCTTCCGGACCTACAATGAAGGGTCAAACGCCAAAATCTCTGAAAACTGATGTATCCCATTGTGATCAGTATCTTTCAAGGATTCAACTGGTAAAATTTGAAGGCAATTTGAGCACTTACTATTTATAGTAAGTCACTTCTAAAACAGGCTATAAATAGCAGGTCAATGTGAGGCACCAATGTGAACAGGCCAATCAACCCATGAGGATCACGTCAATCAAATTTCAAGTTAAACGGAGTTGCGGAAGTCCTGAAATCAAGCAGTTACTATAAATAGTAAATCACCTCCAGAAACAGGCTATAAATAGCAGGTTGACACAAGATGGCAATGTGAACGGGTCAATTAGATCACGAGGATTCTATGGTGTAAAATTCAAATCAATCCAAGCTACAGAAGAGTGAAAACTAGAGGCTCACTAAATATAGTAAACAAGGGGGCGAGCAAGCTAGAAAAGTGACTAAGTCTTGAAATTCCTGCTCCAACCTCCAAATGCGCCCAAGGTGAAGCTGGCTAAAGGATGGAAAAGTTTTCAAGTGAGAAATTCCTGTTACCTAGCCTAAATGTGCCCATGCTAGAAGCTAGATTGAAAAAAAAATTCTAAATCATGACAAGTCCCTACTCACCCCCTGAAATGTGCCCATATTGGATGGTTGGCTTGGAAAAGTTGCTAAGTGTTTGAAACTTCCTCCTCAGCATATGAAAGGTGCCTTGTCATGAATGAAGGTGAGGAAAATTTTCTAAGGCGTAGAAGTTCCTGCTGGACCTCCTAGATGCGTCCTTGATGGATATGGAACTAGAAAATTTTCTAAGTAAAAATTCCTGTAGAGGGTCCCAAATGCGCCCAAGTTGGCTGGTGGCTAAGGAAAAGAGTTGCTAAGTGGTAAAAGTTCCTCCTCCACCCCTTGAATGCACTCTCATCAAGGAAAGTTTCTAAGGAAAATTAAGATTCCTCCATGACCCCTCAAATGTGCTCATATTGGAAAGGTGCTTGAAAAATTTATCTAAGGCGTGAGAATTCCTCGATACTCCAAATGCGCCCAACTCCAAGAGGCATGAAGGAAAAGTCATTAAGTGTTGCAGTATTCCTGCTTGACCCCTCAAATGCGCCCATATTGGAGATGGCTCTAGGAAAGTTTCTAAGTATGATAAAATTCCTCCACCACTAGCTAAATGCGCCCAAGTTGATGGGCTAGCATGGAAAATTTATCTAAGGCAAATTAAAATTCTTCCTTGACCCCTCAAAAGCACCCATATTGAAGTTGGCTAGGGAAAAATTTTAAGTGTTAAGAATTCCTCCTCTATACTTGAAATTTGCCCATCTTGGCCTAGCAAAGGACAAAGCTTATGAAGATTTCCTCCTCAATATGTCAAATGTGCCCAAGCTAGCATAGAAGAAGACAAAATATTTGATGATATAAGCTAGAAAAATATGCCCAACCTTGGGAAGGGATGAGGAAATTTTGTAAGGCATATATGAATTGGCAGAGGAGTCAAAATACGCTAGCTTCATGAAGTTGAATAAATTTTTTCAAGGCAAAGAAAAAGAAAAAAAATACGCCCAGAGATGAAGAATGAAGATGAACTTTGATGACAATGTTTTTCTAAGGTATAAAGTTCAAAAAATTAAATGTACCCCTTCATAGTGACACACATGAATTTGTCATTTTCTGAAGGGAATTTTCTTTTGGGTACTAGATATCTTTGACAAGGGATTGATTTTAAAATTTTCCACACTTTTCCAAGGATTTCAAGATGAATATTTTTGATGGGCGCTTGAATAATGAAATTTCCTAAGGAAATTTAAAATTTTACTAAGGCAAGAAGGAAAAAGTGTTGTTAGAAATAAAATGCTTTGACTTGTGCCTAGATAATTTTTGATCAAGTTCTTGAGGAGAATAATCTTCCCGAGCCAAAGTTGGATTGAATAGCAAAGCGAATGCCTTAGTTGGTGAAACAAATTTCTTAAGGGAGCCATTGAATTTAATATTTTCAGAAGGTGATTTTAAAATGCTAAAGTAAAGTATGCCTAGACCAGTGGAGATGAATCTTTTGAAAATCTAGAAGGTCAAATATTCCATATGCCAGATGCCAAGTGTTACAGCTGCCTGAGGAGGAAAATTCGAATTCTTGTAGTGGAGTAGTGGAAATTTAATAACTCAGCTGAAATTAGCTTCTTCTAGAATTCGACTTGGCTATATGAGCTGTGAAGTTTTGTTATTTTCTCCATCAGCTGGCAAAGTTGACTTTGATGCCTTGACGTGAAGAAGATTGCAGTGTGAGGAAAGTTGAGGGTGAAGAAATTCGAAGTTGAGTTTTGAGGAGAGAAGTTTGAAGTTGCTGAAGTAAGCTTGGGTCGAATTTCTCCTAAGTGCTTGAGAGTGTATTGCTGCAAGTAAATCGTCTAAGTGTTGAAAATTCAAAGTTGTTGTAGGAGGTGTTGAGGTTTGAAGTTGAAATTTAGTGCTGAAGCTTCTCATTTTCGAAAATTTGCTGGCAGCCCTGATGTGATTTTATTTTTCTAAGTTAAATTTCTAATGACTATCTTTTGTTTTTACAGAATGGCTGAAGTAAGAGCGACTGGCAAGGAAAATAATGTTGAATCCAGCAAGGCAAATGCATCCAGACAGGCTGTGATCAAGAAGCTAAGCAAATCATTCCTGCCGGAGTCAAAATTCTCTTCAAAGCTGGGCAAGTTGAGTGACACAAATTTAGGCTCTTTCAATATGGAAGCTTTAAAAAGCCGAATGATGGGAATTGGAGGCCATCGTCCATCAATCACTTTGCACAATATTGTCAGAAGTGGACTTTATGCAGCTGCTGGTTTTCCACCAGCAATTCAGTGTTCAAAGTTGATCATGGAGTGTGCTAACTGTTACAACCTAGAGCGAAGGACCATCACTTGGCTGGATGGCAAGTTGTTCGCCAACCTCACACCTACAGCTATTGGAGAAGCATTTGGAATTCCCTCACATGAGAAGATGATTTACAAAATGAGAGAATGTGCTGAGCGGTATGTATGCTTCTACATTTGACAGATGTGCTGATATGATAAACTCCCGTTGGATGAACAAGCCCAAGCCCACTCGCACAAAGTTTCTAAAGAAAATAATATCAGATGATCTAAAGAAGGAATATTGTGATTTGATTATGATGCTCAGCAGAGTTGGAGGATGTCCCCAGGCGTTTATCTTTGAGCCTTGGATGTTTTACTACATCAACCTTGTGCTAGAAGGAAAGGAGCATATTGACTGGGTAGTAGTGATCAGTGATAATTTGCATGAACAACTCCGGAGTTTGAGGAGAACGAAAACATTCTATATGGGCTCATACATTATCTACATGTTGGCTTGTATGATAAAGTACAGAGGAATATCATACAAGGAGCCTATTGGGTGTGGCTCTCAGCAGTTCAATATTCACGAGGCTTGTCCACAGCTGCACTTGACAAGCACATCTCACTACAAGAGAGTCAATGACGCATTCACCATGCACATAACGAGGTCACTTCAGAAAAGAACTCACCACAGGATATCAAAGGAGGCTCAGGAGTTGATAGAAAAGTATGGATGTTGGTTTATCCAATTTCCAAAATTTACTTACATTAGGCTGCAAGGGTTCTCTTCATATCCATATAGGTTTCCTAGATACCCTATGAACAAGATCTTGATGTTAGAAATATCTAGGCAACTCATTGCCTATGATAAAATTCAAAAGAAAAAGAAGAAGGGAGGACTTGAATTCCCGATCATCATGGGAAATTCAGATGAAGTGTGTCCTTCACTGCAGGCAGCCAAGGAAGTTGAAAAGGAGCTTCAGTTTTTCCACCTTTCTTACCATACTAGTAGACAGTATTATAATCCTCATAGGAATATCAGATGGATACTGTCAGAGGAGTTTAGACATAAGGCAAATATTGAAGATTTCTAGGCTAGTGCGTTGGATGAGGCTGAGGTAAGAAGAGGGATGTTTTCAAGATTACCTTTGAGCATGATTAGGGTGTGCGAGATTGTTCCAGTGCCAGACCAGGTAGAGAAGGATATGAATGCTCTTCATCCAGATTATGAGATAGTGAGGGATACACCACTCCCACTTTCAGAATGGTCAGAGCAGGAGATTGTGGATTTGGATACACTTTGCATACCGGTCCTGACATTTACTAGAGGATGGGTTGAGAGGCATGTGAATAGGCTTAAGAGTAGGTCAATTCCTCTTACTTATAACTTGATGGGAGATCATAGGTCTCCAACTGTTACAAAGAAGAAACAGGTTGCTTGAGCTCTAGAGTCACAAAGGAAAGAGCCAGTCCAGCTAGAGCCTCTGAGAGTTGAGGTGGCATTACCTATGCCATTGGAGACTCATTCTCCAAGTATACAAGAGGTTTCATTGTTTGCTAATCAGAGGAATATGTTGAATAAGGAACAAGAATTACAAGAGGAAAATCAGCCACCTCGAAGGGAGTCTATTGGCCAGAGTGTCAACGCGCCTATCAAAGATAACCAATAGGAAGAAGATGAAGAAATGGCCATAGATACACACTTCCAGCATGAGATTGAGGCAGCATTAGAGGATGACACTATTACAGGGTAGGAGGCCTAGGGTTTGGGAGACACTCAGCCTATGGAAGTTGGTGAGCCTCACCAGGATGAAGTTAGAGAGGAGGTTCATGAAGAAGAAGCAAGGAATGAACAGCCATTTATTATTTTAGATTTACAGCAGGTAGTACCGGATTAGCTCAAAGATAGGATGAGGAGGAGCCCCGTTGAGGAAACTGATCTAGCAGTTGAGATGGAGGAATTCCTGAGTAGGATCAGTGTGCTTCCAACAAAGAAGAGAGCTAGGAGGTTTTCAAAGATTTCAACAGATGAAGACTTCACGTGGCTGTGCCAAGAGTTGAGTGTGATCGAGATGAGGCTATTCCAAAAAGTTATGTGATCACCACCATGGAGTTAGGTCGCCCCACGAGAGCATAGATAATTGAGGAGTGTGATAACTCCTACCAGGCACTCAAGGACAGGTTTCTCTAGACTGAAGGAAAATATAAGAAATTGAAGAAGGAGCACAAGACACTAATAGGTTACGTACAACACTTGTCTCATCCTTGTGGGCAAGAGAATCTGGCAATTGAGCTTCCAGCCAAGTTTCCTAGAGAGTCTATCAGCGGCTTGGAGGACTTGAGGAAGATGGCACGGGAGGCGGATAAGTGGGTTGCTAGCGTTCGTGTTGAGACAAAAAAGTTTATGGAGGATCTTGCTCATGCTTATTAGCAGGCTTCCAACATTGTGGCTCAGATGGATGTAGTTGATCAAGCTTGGGGCGATGCTCATATCTATCAGACCAAGGTTGTCCTTCGCTTGGAAGCATTGATGCATATCCCCTTACAAACTTTGGTTGAAGGAGGAATGATACAAGAGGGTGATAAATATGATTTCACCAGCTGGTATTCTTCAGTTGTCACAGGCCGAGGATTCTTTGATGCAACACAGGCAGATTCGGCCAGGGTCAAAAAGGCCATGGTGAACATTCTTGATGGAGTCCTGAACACACTAGAGGCTATCTTTGCTTGGAGGCTGACTTTTGAGGAGGTGATTGCTGATGGTTTGAGGAGTAGACTGCCACCTTTCTTTTTAGAGGTGAAGACTTTTGTTCAAGATGACTTTGAGAACACCTCAACTTTCTTCAACATTATCCAGAACACTCGGGATGCTTTAGTTGCTTGGGGAAAGTCTTACACTCGACATGGGCAGGCAATTATAGTATTGGAGTTTCAGCTTGATCATATCCCGCCTATCTCAGTTCAGGAGGTTGAGGTTGTGCTGGCCAAGTTCATTGATTTTGCAACCAAGGAGAAGGAGAACGAAAATGCCTTTCTGGATGATGACCTTCTAGATGATTGATAGTGGGCATTGATTTCCTTTACTATTTTGGGAGTGAGTGGGAATCTTTTGACTCATTTATTGTACTACTCCTCATTCTAGTAGTTTTTAGGGTTAGGGCTTATGTGGCTTGATTTGGGCCATCCATTTGATTGTAATCTGAGCCGTCCTTTGGACTTGGCCAGCTATATAAAGGGGAATCCCCCCTCATTTGTATATCATTAGAGATTAGAGATTAGACTAGAGAGTAGACGTTCTGATAGAGCAAAGAGATAGCTTAGCATTAGTTCATTAGCATAGTTTGAAGAAGGAAAAATTTTCCTTTGAAACTTTGTAAGAAATTGTTGTGAACACTCTCTTAATAAAAAGAGTTTTCATTGATGATGATCTCAGCTTTTGTTGTAAGTAGCTAGAGAGGTTTCTTCGTCCTTCTACTTCAAGTAGGATTTAAAGTAGAGCAATTTTCATTTTCATGCACATAGTTAGTTGTGGATTGTGGTGTTTGATCAAGGCAGCTTCGTTTAATCCATACCACTAACAACTTGCTTATGGTAAGTTTTCCTTGTGTGGTCGACTGGAATACTTTTTAAGCTTAACTTCGGTTATGATTCACGTTTTGGAATGCATCATCGTGATGGTGTCCTTATGTTGAATTGTGATTTGAACATTTCTTGCTATCCCCTTGAAGATTGCACCGAATTTGTAAAGGCTGTCCAACATGAGGCGAAGCAAAGTCTAGTTGAAGTTTGCTGAAATTGATCCTACGTCCCGCTCTTAGATAGGACATAAATTTTCTAATCCCTACAACCATTCAATTCAGTATATTTCTGGTTAGTATTAGGAAACTTGTACCTGATTTCCAAATCATCCGCAACGCATGAAAACCCCTCTCATCATTAATCTGCTGTCAACTGCTAATTCCTGAACAATTGTGTAAGTCCCCTCGTGAAAACAGCATATCACAATGAACCAATTGAGTGTACTCCACTGCATTGAAGGAAACTTGGAGTTGAACGTATGATCTCTCTCACAATCTTAGCATACAAAATACTTTGATCAAGAGAGAATGGAGTAGCTGTTGGATACTTTATTTTGCTGATTGGTGCGGTCACAAAAATCACATCAACAGGTGCCTTTCTCAAGAAAGGGCACATTTTCCTTGCCTTAGTCATTTTTTGATATATGTTCTTTCAATTTCTTCATTCCGACCTCCTATGCTTTGATTTGAAATTCCCGTTGATCGGAGAATTGGATAATCTCATTTGATGTCTCATCAGGTAACCAAATTTGCTCCTCAAAAGATGACCGAAGTTTCAGTTTATAGAATTCAGTTAAAGGTCCCTTAATGCAAGGGCGACCTTCACTGAAAAGGGTGTTTTTACCTTCTTGTTCAGTGATTTTCATCCTAAAAGATGCTCCAGTTTGATCCATCACTGCAATCGTTTGACTCGTCTCACAGGCTTGTTGACAGATTTGTTGTTAAGCTACAACGGGATCAAAGAGTTCTCTTGAAGGTGACATTTCTCAGCGGGTCACATCTTGAACAATTCATTCAAGGGCACCTTTGCTTGACAAGGGTGCCTTTTCCCATGCTAGTCAGTCATTTATGATGATTTTCATAACTGCCTTTTTGTGCTTTGCTGACATTCGTCGGTGATCACTTCGTCAGATGATCTTGCTAATTGTTTTTTTGTCGAGCCAGTAGGAGAACGCTGAGGATGATTTCCTTGGATGATTCAACAGGCTGTGTTTTCCCTCTGAGATTGAAGGGCACCTTTCTCTGGAAAGGGCTCTTTTTGCATCATGAATTGATTTCTCCTTCGTAATGTTTCCAGAGTTAGTCAAATTTGACCTTTTTTGGTTTTGAGAAGCTCCTTCGTCAAACATATTTTTAGACCTTTTATGCCATGGTTGCATCATTGAAGCTTTCGAAGCTTAGCTTTTAGCACCTGATACTGGCCAATCTACCATTAATGGTTGTGGAGCTCCTAACTTTGTTCCTAAAAAATAGAAATAGACCCATCGGAGTAAAATGTGTCTTTTGATGATTTTGATTTGACCGACGTGATCGTGAAGTCATTTAATCCTATCAAATCATTTTTAATCATTTCCAGGAAGGTCCTATTTTTAGAGGTTTGCTCGAAAATAGGGGTATAAAACCCAAATTTTCAATTTTTTGAAAATTTGTAGATATGTTCCTTGACAAAAACCCACAAAGATCTTTTGTTTGGTTTGACCTAAAACAAACTTTTGATGGCATTTTTACATGATTTAGCTCAATTTAATTAGAATGCCAAAAATTTATTTTGGGTACAACACATATAAATCAAATCAGAGCATTACAATGTTTATTTTAAAATATTTACATACGCAGACATCCGATTATGTGACAAAGACCTAACTTGACCTTTCCTCTACAGACTTTTTCAATTCCAACCCTCATAACCCTTGCAAATGGCAAAAAAGATACATTTTATGGAGAAGAGGGAAAACCCATATTACATCACAGTGTCACACAATGACACTTGGCATAAGTTGAGCCTTCAAATTTGCAACAAACTAGCACTTGGAATATGCCCTTATGCAACATAAGTTTTACCTTTTCAATCCCGTGCAAAACATTTACCTATAATTAAAAACTCATTAACTGCCTCATTTTCACTAGCATGTGAAAAAAAATCACCTTCAAATAGTTATCCATCCTATTGGCAAGTAGAAATAGGCATTTACCCAAGCATTTTAACCCCTGTAGCTTCTCATTTACTCTGCAATCACTCCTCTGCCTGTGCTTTATGCTTGCAATTATTGCATTCTTCACACACCCAATTTGATTTTCTTGCACAAAGTTGCAATAACCACACATTTAAATTTGAAAATTTCCCATTTCATCTTATATTTCAAGTTTGAAAACTCCACTTCTATGCCTCCATCCACAAGCTTTGAAATACTTAGAAATGATGCCATGAACATCTATGGATCGTATTCAATTTTCTAGAGGTGTTTTCGGCACTACTGGCAACCAAGAAACACTAAAAACTTTGTCAAAGTCACAACCAAGGTGTGGGTAATGGTTGGGGCATCCTTTGGGAAGTGAAAACCGTAGGTTGCGACTTGTAGAAGGCTTCAAAACTCAGCCCAGAAGGTTTGCACGTGAATACTCTTCATTTTAGTGCTATTTTGAAGCATATTGCAGGTTTAAAACAAGACCACTCAAAATGATGTTTGAAAAGTTGCAAATTGTGAGAAGCATTTTGTAGGCCGTTTTTATGTCTGGTAGACAATTTAAAACACCCCAAACAGCGCTAAAAATGTTTCCATGGCTTAGGAAAGGATGGAAGCAAGTTTTGGAATGATAAACTTTCATTTTCTGTTGCTTATTTTAGTGAAAACCTCCTCTCAAAACCTCAACACGTGAACATCTTCCCATTCAGCGTTGTCCCCAGCTTGTTGTAGGCTAAAACGATGCAGGAAATGCCACAAAATAGCACCATAGCAGTGTTAAAAGAACAACAGAGTTAAAACTTTAAATTGCATGTGAAGGAGTTTCCCTTTAGCATCAAGCCATGTTATACAGTCAGCAAGGTAACAACGAATAAAAAATTCTACCAACTGGATTTTCATGACGAGCTCTGTATTGGAAAATTTTAATGCCCAAAGTTTTGGGATGCCACAGGGCTTAAAATTGAGCTTTTGTTGCCAATTCAGGGACAATTATGCAATGGAAATTTATCTTATTTGCACGTGCCAACATCATTGGCTCAAAATCATTTGGATTCTTCCTACTAGTGCATATTGGAGTTGAATTTCTAACGGTTTGACATCAAGTTAGTGGCTATGTGATGCAATCAGTATGGACCAGTTGATATATACACTTTGCAGCTAAAGGTTTCTCATCACTTTCCTTCAATCCAATCATTGTCAACAATTGTACTCGATATTGCATTTTAGTAGGTCTTAGGTCCACTATTAGTTTATAAATTAAATAAAAGAGTCATCATATTCAAATATATATATATATTTTAGATTGTAGGTATCGATTGGGTATCCGTCCTATAAACTGCGGTGCGCTTGGTAAAAAAATTTCACGTGACCGGTGGTGTCGATGTGACATGCCCTCTGGTATCACGGGTTTGGGGGGAGACTAGACCTCGTGACCTCTTGCCTGCATACCTACACACATTTGTAATATCACAATAACTTCCCTTTTCTTTTGTATTTTGTACAAATTGAGATTGTTTCTTATAGTTATTCTTCATTTGAAATTCTATTCATGCTATAACCGTTGCCTCAAGATGTAAGATATAACCTTAATTAATTCTTTTGTTAATTGTGTGCTTGAACACCAATTCTAATAATTGGAGTTTTTGCATGGTAGAATTTCTTTTTGTAATGCTAAGGAAGAACCATGACTGCTTTCTCACTATGGCTTTTCCTTTGCA
>VDFB02366659.1:0-87580 GCA_007258455.2 Sequoia sempervirens
GATTAGAGCTCTTCTAATTGCTGCAACAACGAAGATGTCTTTCATAAAGCCTTTAATGATTTCCTAACACCAATCCAAAAAGAAAATGCAGATTTCTCTAATCTGATATAACAGACCAGCAGCTTAATATATCAAACCAGCACCCCTTAGACTCACTAAAATGCACTTATCTCACTCGTTACTAACTCTATTGACTTGAAAACAAATGCATAGCACCCTTATGAAGGAGGCGGCCAAACTTGGACCACAAAACTTCACCCAAACCTTGAATCCTTTTTAAGACACAAATCCCAAGAACATGAAATGGTACGGCCCAGCAAGAGGGGCGATTTCCTTCTAGTAAATTCAAAGCTTCATCAAAAAATCTGAGATTTGGCAAATAGGGGCGCCCTTACCAAGGAATCATATTGGGTTAATACCCAGAAGAAGAAGAATTTTATTTTCAAATCTGCAATTGAAACTCACTTACAGCCAATATAATCAGCAACTCCAGAAGATTCTAATATGCAAGAAACAACACTATATAAACAAATCCAACTACAATGCAAACTCACTACAAAATCACTCAACTATCACTAACTCATCACTAGTTGCTGTGTTGCAAACAAGAAGCAACTCTGTTAGAGAGGTCAGGATCCCCTGGTGGTTCTCAACCCGAATCCCAAACTGAAATGTTTTGTTTTTGCAAGTTTTTGATTTTTTTGTGTTTTGATTGATTTTTGCAAATGAACTAAAAGCTGCGATTTTCTTCTAAAATGCTAATAAATTCAAATAAATTCTAAACTTCATGAAACAAGCTCAAATATGCTCAGAGAACATGGGCGCACCATTTTATTATTTTTTTAGAGCTTTTACAATAATGGAAATTGACAAATGAATAAGAAATGAATTATTTTCTAAAGAACCTGATGGCGGCTGCAGCAAGATGCCAGACTGAAGAAATGGTACGGCTAGATTGAATGGATGAATCTCCAGGCTCGAAACCCAATGCAAAGTCTCCAGTAAACCAAGGCGCCTAGATCTCAGTGCAAGAATCTGAAGACAGGAGGCAAAACTCTCAAGAAATGGTGGTACGGCCTGCAAGTACAGAAATGTACGGCCTGATTGCAGCAGCTAATAAAGTAGTACGGCCTCAAAGAATAAATGCCAGATCTCTGAATAAAGACCCCTGGTAAAGTCGCCTCTACTGCCAGATGAATAACTCTGTAAATCTCTGTCTGAATAGATGAATAAGCCCAATCTGTGACCTCTGTGTGAAATCACCAAGTGCAAGCTTCAGCTGGTATTGCACAGCCTCAGTCTGCCAAATCTCTGAAGAGTTTTCGTTCTCCAGAAACATTTGTCTGCCAAAACCCTAGGGTTTGCAAACTCCAATGCTCAGAGCAAAAGACAAAAGTTGAATAGCATAATCATCATAATGGTTCGATTTTGTCTTGAGTGAATATATATTGCCCTTTGAGAAATTCGACCCAATCTCCTTTTAATAATCATTTAAATAAAATGATTTAATTTGCCTTTGATACTTAGGAGAAAATCATTAATAATTGGCGTCTTATTTTAATGAATAATAAATACTCATTATGTCAAAATTTAATACTTTATTATAAAGTATAATAAATACTTTATAATAGGCCAATTAATTAAATATTTAAATATTTCAATAAAGTGACTTTAATATAAAGTCAAAATATTAAATATTTAATAAATCATTAAATACTCTTATTTCTCCGTCCGACCAAACCCAGAACTGGGTCGACTCGAGTGAATAGTTGAACCAGGTGCCTTAAAATAGCAGCTTCCGCCGACCTAACTTTCTAAAAATAGAAAGTTCCCCAAAATCCACTGAAGATTTTGCGAAGGCCCACCCTAAAACAACTCAAACCTACCAAACACCGAAGTAACTACCTCAGATGATCCTTCCAGACACATATGTCACCACGAGGATCGTAAATAATAGGCTAACTTTCGGCCACCAAATACACACTAGGATGGGGACATCACGAGGGCCTTCATTCCTCAAAGCGATCCAATACCATTCCAGCAGAGTAACATTACTGTAGACAAAAGATGGTCTAAAAGAATAGAAGTAGCCTCCTTATATAGACCTTTGAGAAGATCTCTTGAAAACCCTACGAAGTGTGCCCCACCACAAGACGCTTTTAGGTTTTCTGACTTTGTTTTATCAGCTCCCTCTAAATGGCATCCCATTCCTCTAGAGATAAAAATCACTTTTAAAATAATATAACATCTCTCAAGGGTGGCGTCCAATTCCACTTGAGCAATTAACTTTAGGAAAAGTCGCAATATGTTCCTCATGAGAGAATAACCCTCAAAGTCCCCTTCTTTAAAGTGACTTAAAGTCATATTACTAGGACAAGGGGTTATTTTATAAAATAAAACATTATTGACTTTAAATAACTTATTTCTCCAAAATGAACCTCTTAAGCCAAAAATCATGATCACCCAATGAACTGCAAGTGAAGGAAAGTTGACTGAGCTGGTGCTGACTGGACCACTGCTAAATATAGAATTTACGAAAAATAGTAAATTCAAGAAGTTGCTTAAAATGCGATGCAAGCGCCACCATTGCGAAGCTCTCTGAAAACCCAGAAAGAAACCGCAATCCAAAATCCCAAACTCCAACAAGCAGAACCCTGAATCTTCAAGAGAACCCACCAAACAGTCAGGAACCCTAATTCTGCCTCCAACCTACCGACAGCGCATCAGAAAAAGGCCATTAATCATTGAAAGGTGTAGTGCTAAAAACAGGGACATTACAAGCTAGCACCTCTAGAAGAATAAAATCATGAGCAG
The DNA here is from genome assembly GCA_007258455.2 of Sequoia sempervirens. NCBI lineage: Eukaryota > Viridiplantae > Streptophyta > Pinopsida > Cupressales > Cupressaceae > Sequoia > Sequoia sempervirens. The sequence goes on from VDFB02366659.1 coordinate 2,815, forward strand.
CAGAAGCATAGTGCAGAAATCTCTCTGTTTTTGCCAAATCAGTCACAAGAAATGAAGCTCCCCAATCAGCACGATAATAAAGAAGCAGTGCATAAGCAAGAAACCAGCAAGGAGAGCTCAAAGTTTATTATTTCACAAGGATGTCGTATTAGACATTTAGCCAGGATGGAGGCCCACAAAGCATCACAAGTCATGCTTGCACCCAAGCATGAAGTTGCAACTGAGGAAGGACGCATTCAGCTTACTTATGCACTTCAAGATAGTATATATGATAAACATGAAGGAATGAGTGAGTTTATTTACATCATTCATGAAGCATTGCAATAGTTTATAGAATATCTATTTGTGTTTCATCTCCACTCAACGGTTTATGATCATGTAAAGCATCCTATGTTGGTCAAAAAAGGAAGTTATTTTGCAAAACCAGTTAATGGATTTGTTTGAGCATCACTACTGTTGGTTAGTATAAGTTAGGGTAGGTGTTCTTTCTTGCTAATAAGTGTTGTTGCACAAGATTTTAAATGTCTTTTCCCTAAGTGCTTTATGCACAAGTTGCTGTTTGTAGCAAGCTCTTTTCAATTGGAGTAGGTTGGTAGCAATGTTTTTGATGAGCCAAACATTTTTTGTTGATCCGTATGAAGATTCCATGCCCAATGGACTGTATAAAGCAATTGGTCAATTATTCAGTAGGCAAATAACCCCCTTGAGATCGCCAAAATGTTACTTAGTTTGTTATGGAAAATTAGAACAAACAATAAAAGGAAAATATTTTCTGCAAAAGAAAGTCAAAGTCAAAGTCAAAGTCAAGGGAAGAAAGTCAAATTCAAAGCCAACGGAAGAAAGTCAAAGTCAAAGTCAAAGGAAGTCAAGGGATAAGGATAAGGATTGGAAATAACTTATCCACAGAGGATAAGGATGACAACTCAGGATAGGGATTGCAAAATATCTTATCCACAAAGGATAAGAATGACAACTTAGAATAAGATTGACAACTCATAAAGCAAAAAGGACAATCTTATCTACAAAGGATAAGGATGACAACTCATAGGAAAAATATCTAAAGTCAACATGACTTTTTGAATTTAGGCTTTCAAAATCTATAAATAAGAGGCCTATGCTTTGTTGCAAACATTGGAAAAATTTATTGTGACAAATGGACATTCAGTCCTTTGATTTTTTCGGTCAAAATCAGGTCTCTACTTCTGTAATTTTCTTCATCGATTGCATCTGCAAACTTATTTCACTCTCAAATAATGATTGACTATATGCTTGTGATGTAATATTTTACTATTTTTCCAGAAAACAGTCATTGAAGCAACCTTCAATGATTCAAAGATCAATATTTTTTCCTCTATTTGTTTCAATTTTCTCGATGTATGAAAAAAAAGCAGATATTATTGTGAGTTCTATGACTCCTTGATTACTGTTGTTCTAAGTTTACCTCTGAATTATTGTTACAAATTACTATGTGAAGCTTTAGATTGAGATTGATAGGTTGTGTTGCTAAAACAAAGTAGAAATCTACTATATTTGGTGTATCATCTCCATTTTCCATTCTAGTTTCAGATTATCAAATCTTTCTCCTCTTTTCCCGGCAAGGTTCTTTAGTTAGAGTTAGTTTTTAGGTGATTTACCAAGGGGAAGCCGCACTTTACTCAGAGGTTGACCTCGGGTTTCGCAAGTCCCACAACTCAAGAGGTCATCCCATGTTTCACAGGATAGCTGGATTCAAGATTCAGTAGGGTGCATATTCTAGGTGATACCAGTTACCTAAAGCAGTATAGGCTTACAAAACAACCTGGAAAACAACAAAAGGCTTCACACCATATGAGTTGGTGTATGGCAAAAAGGTAGTCCTTCCAATAGAATTTGAATATAAAACCCTGAGAACAACATTGAAATTGGGCATGGATTTATCTAAAGCACAAAAGGAGACGTTGCACAATCTCAATGTAATGTCCCCAATTTAGCCCCGCACTCTTCTATGTCTGATAGCCTATTTTCGGAAGCCCATAGGCTAGTCAAAAACTGAAATTAGGTTTCCACTTTATAGGAGGTTTTGAAGGCTTGCATGCGAGAGTTTCTAACGCATGTCTAGTGGAGCTTTATGGGGTTTTGGAGAGCTTCAGAATGAGGTAACATGCATGACAAGATAATGACATGCATTTCTGGCGGATTCTTTGGCAGTTTTGGAGGCTTGCATGTTGGTGTTTTGCAGTTTGGATTTTGGATTCGTTTTGGGTTTTCAAAGAGCTTCGCGGTGATGTGACATGCAACAGAAACAAAGGACTTTTCCAAACTTACTATTTTTAGTAAGTCACAACGGCTACCCAATTTGTGTTCAAAATGAGTTTGAAACAACTTACTATTTTTAGCAGTATGCTATTTTTAGCAGTTTTTCAACAATTCAATGTAGTGGCTATTTCAGGCAAGTCAATTTGAGCAGTTTTGGTCTTTAACACTTCTAAGCTATTTTTGGCATGACAAAGCTTGTGTTGGGCGCTTCTCTTGTGGAGGTAAAATATTTTAGTATTTTGGTGAAATTTGGCTAAGGCTTGGAGGACGAGTTATTTGCAGAAATAATTAAGTCATATTTTAATATATTTCATGTGGACGCCTAACCTTGAGGAGACAAGTTATTTTATAAAGTATTTCACTTTAATGCTTTTGGACGCCAATATTATACTTTATTTGTAATTTTGATAAAGTATAATGCTTTCTTGAGATGGATGACTTAGAGACAGGATGAAATGAAATGCAAATTACAGAATTTTGTGGGGTGAATGTGAATTTGAGTTAGGCATCCATCTTGGAGGGAAATTGAATTTGAATTTGGAGTGAAAAGGTTATAAATATGAGTGTTGGGTTTCTCATTTCTCATCCATGAAGAAATTGTAACGAAGTGTTGTCGAAATGGTGACTGAATTGCTTCGAGGAATGCATACCTCCTAGCTTATACATAGTTTGTTGCTTGAAAGATAGCAACTAGCTAAGCGAGAAGGTTGTTCTTTACACTAAAGAATATATGGAGCTCATTGTAATGAAGTTGTTTGAAGTTTTTTGATGTCTTTTGGGTGTTTGTCAGTTTATAGGTTGTTGGTTTACTATGGAGCTGAAAGTGATTTTCAATCATAAGTCTAAGAGGGATTTTTGTTTGCTTCTGGGTAGTTCAATCATTTCCTAGGCCTTGGGCGCCCCTATTTGTTGAGTTTGGGATTTTTTGATGAAGTCTTGGATTTTATAATGTTGGTCACCCCTCCTGGGAGGCCGTACCTTTGCCTGGGAGTGTCTTGGGAAGCATGCTTAAGTAATAGTTCAAGTTTGCAATTGTTTCTTGGTCTTGGCTTGAATGCCTACTCCTTAGGCTTCATTTGCATTTCGTTTTATGTGTTTTGGTGGAGTTTTGAGTGAGTTATGAACATTTTGGTGAGGTTTCTAGTTGTTGGTGTGTTCTTTCAATTTGCCGGTCTTTTATATCAAATTGTTGTAGTTGGAGTTTTTGGGCTTGATTTTCATGGTTGAGAGTCCTATGAAGTTTGGAGAACATTTGATATCATTTGCAGCTACTTGGACAGCAATAATACTTGGCTACTTGCAGATTACACTTCCATTGTAATGCTGAATTAGTAGTATTGATCAAATCTTTTACTTTTCTGCAATTTTCTATTGTATTCCCATGATTGTGGAAGAGACAGGCCTTGCTGTCTTTACTTTCAGCATTTCTTTAGTATACTTCCCGCTGAACAAGTGGAAGTGGTCGGAAAACTGCCCACACTTTACTTCCTTGCACTTTGTAATCATCATAATGTTGATCCGCTGAGCCGTCAATCTACTCCCGCTAAATAAGTGGTCGAGTCGCATGTTTTGTATTTTCAGCATTCAGTTTACAAGCTAATGATCCCCAACGCCATATGCTCACACCTCGCCTGTCATTGAGTTCTTGGTGTTTATTCTTGGTGTAGGGTTACATTCCAGTGTTGGTCTATGATTTCTCTAACGTTAACGGGTGAAACTGCCTATGAAAAATTGAAAAAATTGTAAGGGGGTCATTTCAGTGGTATCAAAGCCAAGATCCTGCCATCCTGTGAAAGGACAGAGCTCAATTGTTAGATGAGTGACAGAGAAGTCAGATTCTACACCAGAGATTAGCACAAAACTCAATTTCAGTTTTCAAAAGTTCTGAAGATGTTACATTTTCTGAAGTTTAGGAACCGTGAGAAGTCAGATTTTATTTTGGCTTCTACAAAAGAAAGAAGTTTGGCAAGGTCACTTTCCATTTCCGGTACAAGACTCAATGAAGAATGTCAGACAAGAGGTGAAGAAGTGAATAAGGCATTATCTCCTGCAATAACCTTTTTGATTCATCCTTATTAGATAGGCCATCCAGATGAAGAAATAAGTTTGTTGGTTACTTCATGCTTTAGTGAAGTTACGAGGATTCTAGCACCTTTGATGCCTTATGATGATGAAACTATGAAGAAGATTCTTCATAGGATTGTAGAAAGTTCCTATGATCTTGATGAAATTGGTAGCAGTCAATTTCCCAGAAGAGCTGCTATCTTAAAGACATTTTCAGATCTCAGGACAAGTAACTTAATATTAGACTTGGAAATGAAAAATCAGATTTATCACTTGTTTCACTACCTCTTCATATCCACTTGGTGCGAACAAGAAGAGAATGTTATTGCAGCTGTAAAGAATATTCTTGTTCTCACTATTAAAGAGGTTGATGAAATTCCACCAAATGTCCAATCTCTCCTCTTGGACGCATATGAACGTGAAAAAAAGGTTTCTCCTATTGCTGATATGTTGATCAATGAATTGTTTAATCAATGTGACGAGAAAATGGAGCCCCTTTTGAAGAAGATAGAGCAAGATGAAGAAAATACTAGTGTTGTCATAGAACCAGCCTATGACCATTACTATAGTGATGATGTTGGTGATGATTCCAATGATTTCATGCAAGATCATGTTGAAGATTTGGTGATTAAGGATTTTCCTCTTATTTCTGTCCCAACTTCCCAAGAGTTTTCACAAGAAAAATTTATGACAAGTAGCCAAGAAGACCTCTTTGGTGTACATTGAGCTGCCAATGAAGAAATAAGTGACATACTTACTCATGATGGGTTCATAGAAGATAAAAATGATGAAGTTTTCAATACAGCTAGCATTGAAGATTCTTTACTTCATCACAGTGGTGTCATGGGTGGTCTTGGGTTTGATCATCAAACCAAACCATTGGAAAGAAATGATTGTGAAGATATCAGTTTAAGTGAGTTGGGAGGTAACTTTTTCAAAGAGTCCACACACCAGGAAGAGTATGATGTACACTTTCCTTTTGATCCAAACAAACAGCCCCTTAGCATTTGGGATCCGGGTGTGGAAGCACCTGAGGATGATAAAGAACCTGTGTGGGATGAATTTTCCTTTGATCTTGATGAAGATCAAAAATCAGATTGCATTGCAAGCTATGAGGTGGCCTTTGGAGGAGAAGGTGTCTTTGATCAAGAAGATTGCTTGGAAAAGATCCATGATGATCCCTTTGAGTTGGTTGCAGCCACTAGGGAGGTTGAAGAGCTAGAAGACCTTATGGCTCTTGAGGATGAAAGGTTTAAAGAGGCTCTCAAAGACAAATCTGATTTACCCATTCAAGAAGCTGATTGCAAGCAAAGGGTCGAAGAGATTGTGGAGTATGATCCTCTTCATAACATTGAGCATTCTCAGCTAGTTGGTGGTGAAAGACAAGACTATTACAGCAGCTATGAGGGCAGAAAAGACAAGAAACAAAGTTCTGATTTTTTCTTGCAGCCTACCAGTAGTTCACCATCTTTGCACTCTTATGAGTGGGAAGGTCAATTCAAAGTGTCCATTGACAAGGAAGTGCTAGCTCTATCTAAATTTGATCGCACACATAGCTTGGTTGAAGAGCTTTACTGGAAAGCTCAATTTGAAGAAAGATGAAGAGGAGTTAAGGATGAAGTTGCTCTTCCCAATTTGCAACTTATCAAAGATTCCTTGGAGACATTGAATTCAGAGTACATGCACTTGATTGAAGATCGAGATCATGCCATTGAAATTGCAAAGAAGACCATTTGTGCTCTCCAAGGAAGTAAGAGAAAGGTTGATAAGCACACTTTGAAGCTTGAATCAACCAAGGACATGTTAAAAGATACTCAGTCGAATCTAACGGAGGTAGAAGACCAGTTTGCTGACTTCAAACTTTTCAAGGAGCATGAGAGTGCACAAAGAGCTGAAGAAATCAAGCAAGTGATTGGAGAGATTGATAGTCTTCAAGAGGAGTTTAATTTAGAAAGCGTCACAAGAAAATCAAAAGTTGCAAATTTGGATCAGCAAAATGAAAGGAATGACTTTCAAATTTTTGACAATCCTCTCTTTGAAGTGGGTGTTGAGGAAAGTTATGATAATCCTTTCTTTGTGATGGATGATGTAGTATCAAACCACAAGGATGTGCCACATTCTGTAATTAGAAATCTTATGAGGCTGCTTGATACTGAATGCATAAGTGGGGTGGAGGATGAAGACTCCACTTGGGAAGATGGACCAGAACATGGTGTTTTCACTCTTGTCAATCCATTTCTTGGGCTGAAGCTTTCATGGATTGGTTTCAAAGGATTACTAGAGGGGATGCCAATTTCACAAGTATGCACTTGTTTTTTACCAACACTCAGAGATGTGTTATGTTTTCTTTCCGATGTGTTGGAGATTATTTTCAGTTGGGTATCCATGCTTGGGATCCTCAACTTGGGTTGATGGAGCTCAGTACTTGTGGAAAGATGAATTCTTGGAGGGATAAGGATTCAATTTTCAGATTTTTTGATGATGTCCCCATCCTTATCAACCATTCGTTGGTTCCTTTTGCTCATCAACTGGTGGATTGGAGAGATATTTCGAGCAAAGGGTGGTTTTATGTGGGGTTGGAGCCTCTTGAGAGGATGTTTCCAGCCTTGGATATGAGCAAATGTGATATTTTGGATGCTGGTTTTCAGTTTTGCAGCAGCCATTTATCTTCTTGGATGCTGATTTTCCTTAAATCAGATCTCAAGTTGACCACTTCAGTCTTGTTTGACAGCTGGTGCATTCATTTTCAGAATTTCCAATCTCTTGTTAGCAATGATTTTTGGCCTCAAGTGGGAGAGATGAGAATTTGGAGTGATTTGAATCTGCATTTCGATAGTGTTCAAGTTCATCTCAGTAGCCATCTTGGTACTTCTTCTTGTACATATGCTTGGGGTAGCCAACCAATGCTTGGTTTGGTTCAACTTTTTGAGACTCTTGGAGAGAGATTGGTGAAAGATTTCAGAAGTCTTATTGGATATATCAGCATTGTTTGGAGGAGGCATTGTGCATCCTTAAGGAGTTTTGAGGACACAACTACCTTGACTCTGCAAAGAGCTACTTTCCCCCTTGCAAATAGCGGTGATGAAGACACTCTTGCTATTGTGACTCTGTTTGATGCTTTGAGGAGTTATACTAATGAGAATATTTTTGAGTTGATTAGATTATTCTTCTTGGTTCTTAGAATGGTAATAGTCACTGACATTGAAAATGTTAATTCCTCAGAGTTTATTAGGCGTGAGATGCTGCTAGATTTTGATTCCAATCCTTCCATGTTCATCAATTTGAATTTCAGGCATGTTAACTCTTTGAGGTTGCAGGGAAGGTTAGTGCAGTTCTGGAACAATGGTTTCATTTGTATGGACAAAGAGAAGCAACATCAACATGGTGGGTCTTTTTAGAGATGGATATGGGACCCTAGGATACTATATGTTTTGGTGGGATTAGTTTGGAGTGTTATTGCATTGCTTGAGGACAAGCAATTTTGGCAAGGGTGGACTGTAATGTCCCCAATTTAGCCCTATGCTCTTCTATGTCTAATAGCCTATTTCTGAAATCCTATAGGCTAGTCAAAAGCTGAAATTAGGGTTTCCACTTTATAGGAGGTTTTAGGTTGCAAGTTGGGCGTAATGGGACCAACACCTCCTGAGTAGAAGTTGTTAAGAACAGCCTATGTACACTCACGCAATGAGTTTTCAAATTCATGGAGGGAAGTTCTCACAGGGGTTTTCAGACAACATAATTTCAGGAAAAATAAGCTAAAACTATGTCCCGCCTTTTGTTTCAGTCAGAGGCACAAGGCTTTGAAAGAACCCACGCTGTACTCTGAGTTTTCTCGGCTTCAGATCTACTAACTACAACTTAAATTTAATTCTATATCCAATCTCCCCAAGAAAACAGAGCTAGAGTGAAACGATAAGTATTCTGACGAACCCATCGAGCAAACGGGTTTAAATTCTCTACTTGAGGGCAAGGTGGCGCAACTATCATCTCAATTTAGACCAGCTTATTGGGCACAAAACAGATTTAAGAATTTACCAAGACAATCTTATGGAACCCTGTGTGGCATAACACTTGATTGAAAAAGCAAAGTCTTCACAAAACAACCTTTATCACCACAATCTCACGAAACCCTATGTGGCATAACCTTCAATTATAATGATAAAGATTCACAGAACAGATTTATCACTGCAATTTCTCGAAACCCTATGTGGCATAACGATTGATCACAATGGTAAATTAACACAAAACAAATTTATCATCTCAATTTCTTGGAACCCTATGTGGCATAACAATTGACTTCAATGATAAAGATGTTCAAACAGATATATCTAAACTATGGAAAGAATTCAGCATTACAATCTTTCGAAACCCTATGTGGCATAACAATCAATTGTAATAGTGAAGACACATGAACAAGTACCAAAAAGAGTAATATTGAGAGCAAGGTAGGCGCAGCATATATTTCTCTCTCAAGCAAAAGTTATTTACAAATGAGCATAAGCTCTTATTTATATACATCAAGGTGTAGGGAACCCTAAAATCACCTTGTGTCATCTACGTCATAATGCATGCAAAGCTTTTAAGTGCCAAACCCTAATTAAGAAACCATACAGCTTAACTAGGGAAAACTACCCCTACTTTAACTCAACATCTAATCTAAAATGGACAATCAGGTATGCACGCCCTTATTAAGCATGTTAACCGGAAGATACCACGCTAACGTAAAACCCTAAAAGAAACTCCAAGTGCGTGCCCGTAATAGATATGTATAGATGACAAACTCGAAGTTAATCGGAGGGGCAACACTCAGCCTTAACCTGTGGTAATGTCTATCCCGAGAGGTGGTGGAAATCAGTTACTGGTCGCGGATTCTCGGCACCAATCTTCAACGAGATTGTTGACTATAATACCAACTGGAGCTAAGTGAGACTCTCTGTCAAGAATGCTGCATGCCTGCAAAGATGATCTCACCACCGTGATCCTAGGGAATCAAGTTCCCTACTCCCATTGCCTCAATGAACAAATGCTGACATGACCGTAAGTCGGTAATCTTGGCTGTTTTCAATGGTCTGCCAGACCTTTCATTGACACGCCTCTATCACTGATAAATCTCCCTGCTTGCCCTCAAGTTTTAGGGTTTTGCCCCTTGGCAACAAGTTACGAGAGATCACTTTGCTTAGAGTTTCCAGTTAGTTCGTCGAGGGTTACCCGAACCAAGTCATTAATTCATGTTTGAATCAGTGCATAGATGTCATGGGAGCGCTCAGAAGGCCCAAGAGACGAAGATCGACTGTGAATTCGGCCAATTCTGAGACTTCCTATTTTTTAGGAAAAGTTGCTTTTTCGATTTTTCATTTTTGGCATTTTTGGACCAAACAGGGTTCCCTATTTTTTAGGGTTGCTTTTTCTATTTTTAGAAAGTTTCTATTTTTGGAAGGTCCTGAAACCACCAAGTCCAAAACCGAATCCCTTTAAAATCATCAAAAAAAGTAAAAATTTGAAAAATTTGAAAAATTTGCAAAAAAAAAGTTCAAAAACATGAAAATCAGACCAAAAAACGTTCGAAAATCTGGAAAAACCAGTCAAAAAACCAGTCAAGATCGATCAGATCTGAAGGTGAAATCATGAAAATCAATTCAAAAATGGAGAAATTTGTAGAAAATCTGCTCAAGGCTGAAATTCGCCATGGAGGATGAGAAGAATGGATGAAGAAATGTCCTAATGACCAAAGAAGTCCGCCATGCAGCAAGGAAGGACATCCTAAAAGGTCTTAAAGTCCGCCCTGCTCATCCATGCATGCTATGAAGTCCGCCCTTGATGTCCTTGCACTTCATGAAGTCCGCCTTGCATCTTGGGATTCATCCAAAAGACTTCTAAAGTCCGCCATGCATGTGCCAATCAGCTCTAAAGTCCGCCATTCTCAAAAGGGGATGTCCAAAGTGTTAGTGAAGTCCGCCATATGCCAAATGCACATCCTAATGACCAAGGAAGTCCGCCATATGCCAAGAAGGATATCCTTGCACCTCATAAAGTCCGCCCTTGCATGTGCTAAGAGGTCTCAAAGTCCGCCATCTTCAAAGGGAGACATCCCAAAGACCTTCAAAGTCCGCCCAGCACTAGAATGCACGTCCAAAGAAGGCTAGAAGTCCGCCATGTGCTTGAAGCTCGTCCAAAAGAGTCACAAAGTCCGCCCTTAAAAAGTGGGACTTGGCTGAAGGTCAAATAAAGTCCGCCTAGACTTATAAAGTAGAGGAAAATTAAAATTTCATTAAGTGTTGATGCCTACCAAGAGGGAAATTTCGAAATATGCTAAATGTGAAAGCCTAAAAAGGTGGAAGGATAATTTTTGGCCAAACATTATATCATTTCCAAAGGATAAAACGATGAGAATAAGTGCTAAGACATCAAGGGAATTCGCCCTAGAAAAGAGGGACGTCCAAGATGCATATCCAAAGAGGAAGGATGTCCACCATGCACTTGGAAGAAGTTGGTAAAATAGCAAAGACATCCATGACGTCCGTCCAAGATGACAAGGAAGTCCGCCCAAGATGATAAGATGGCAAGATTTTTTTTGGCTAAGTGTCAAGGCCAAATCCAAAGAAAGTTCTAAAATTCGCCTAAGTATAGAGGCTAATGGATGAGAAATGAAGACGTGGGCTAGACATCCAGACATTTTTGAGAGGACAAATGCCAAGCTTGAAGGGACAAATGCTAAAGAATATCAGGATGTGGCAAGGAATGAAACGGAATATGCCTAACACGATGAGGGAAAAGAAAGGCAAAATTTGCCTAAGTATGGAAAATGCGAAGAAATTGTCAACTTTGGCTAAAGAAAATGCACGAGGTAAAAGGAAAGGAAGGATCGTCCTTGACCAAAAGGATGAAGAATATGTCAGACGTCAGGAAAATTCAACCGGCAAAGACATTCGGACAACGATATTGCCTAGAAAAATTCGACCGAGCAAGGAAATATTTGACTTTGGCAGAGGAGAATAAGCTTAAAATCTCGCCTTGGCAAAGAAAAATGAGGATCTGGAAACGAAACTTTCGACGGAATGGCTTGAATTTTGGTTTGGCTAGACGAAATCAAGGACAAAATCGGAAAATACACTCTCAGCCAAGAAAAACGGAAGAACAATCGAGATAGCCATGGGTCCAAGACGAACGGGTTGGAATTAATTAAAATATTTTAATATTTTAATAATTAAGTCTCAACTATTTGGAATTTAAAAATACCTTGGACGGAATCAAATTTGCCAGACACGAATCGGACGAAAATGAAGTATGCCAGGCGGAGATGAAATCCGGCAAGAAGAAAATTAAATTCACCACGAATTTAATTAAAGATTTAACGTTTATTTAAAAATTCGAAAAATCAAAAGATAAGCATTAAATGAAAAAATCGAATTTTTGAAGATCAAGGAGATTTGTCCGGATAAGTTTGAGACTGAGCCTTGTCGGAAAATAAAAGGAAAGTTGCCTGTTTGGAAAATGAAAACAAATCGAGGATCAAGAAGAAAGATGGCAGTTGCTAAATCGAATTCAATCCTTCAGCATTATAATGAGTTTCAGCAACTCATTTTTCCACACACAGCTGAAGAGAAATTTGATCTTTCTCGAAATCGTCAGGCAATCAATTCATCAATAGGCAAAGTCAAATTGTCCAGAAGGATAAGCAGTGTTATGCTGAGGAATTTTTCGCGGGAAAAGAAAAAGAAAATTTTCAAAGCTGAATTCTTCTTGAAGAGGGGCGCACTTTTCAAAAAAATCAGATTTTTAAATCTGATTTACATTTGACGATCCTTCACTGAGGTTTGAGGATTGGTTAATTAAATTTGCTATCTTTTATGCCCTTTCCTCTTGACGAAGTTCTGGCAAGAATTTTCAACTCCATCAAAGTCACTTTCAGCTTGCTTTTTTGCAATATTTTAATTATTTGAACAGCTGAAAGTTATTATTTTTTTTCGAATCCAAGGCACGAGGTTTAAACTATTTTAAAAGTCTTTTTATTAATGTTAATTTTATGACTGCAGGTTGACGGACACGGCAGGAGGATTATCAAGGAAGCTGAAAATGAAGTTCGCCAATAAGGGTGCCCAAAAGGAGACCAAGGTCATCTCAAGGTGGAAGAATGTTGTAGATATTGACCTCGGACATGTGGATTTTGACGAATTCAAGCAAAGAGTATACGGTCAGAAGGGACTTCCCACAGCAATAGCCATAAGAATGGTCAGAAACGGGATCTTCCAAGCAGCTGGATTCCCACCGGCCATGGATTGTGCTGAGTTAATGGTGGAATGTGCTCGCCATTATGATGCTCAAAAGAGACAGATCATCGCCCCTGACGGACGAGTCTTGGCACATTTGAATGAAGTTGTAATCCAAGAAACCTTTGGCATCCCTGAGCATTCAAGAACTGTCTATAAGACCAAAGAAGAAACCAAAATGCTATATGACAGCAAGGCAGATTTGTGCGCCACCACAGTCAACAAGGTATGGATGGACAAGCCAAAGCCATCAATCAAGAAGATGCCCAAGAGACCTCGTCGCACGGATTTCAAGGAAGATTTTGGAGATATCGTGCTGATGCTGAACAGGATCGCAGGCAATCCGCAAGGCGCCTTCTTTGAGAGCTGGATGTACTACTTCATCGACGAGGTCACCTCCGGAGTTAAGATGTTCAACTGGTCACGGATGATAAGTGACAACCTTCACGAGCAACTGATCAACCTTGAAGAGACTAAGTCTTTTCACATGAGTTCATATGTGATATACCTATTGGCCAGATCATACAGATATCCAGGACTGGTCTGCAAAGGCAGAATTGGCAATGGAGAGAACGAGCTCAGGCCTTACGACTGCTATCCTCAGCTCCAATTGAAAGAAAAGACTCACTTCAGGAGGGTGCATGATGCATTCCTAATGCATATCACCAGAAAGCTCCAAGGAGGAATACATCAAAGGCTGAGCCATGAAGCAAAAAGCCTTATCAGCAAATACGGGTCTTGGTTCATCCAATTCCCGAAATTCACATATATCAGGATCCAGGGATTTACTGGAAATCCCTATAAATTGCCTATCTATCCGACTAATCGGATGGTATTGCTCGAGGTTTTGAGACAATTAGAAGAGTACCAGAATATTCAGAGGCCGACCAAGAAAGCGTCCGTCACATTCCCTTTCTTCATCGGGAACATGCTAGAGTACTGCCCATCCGCCCAAGCAGCTGAGAGTGCACGGCTGGAGATCCAATGGTACCCTTTCACGGCATACAAGTCCAGGGTCAATTATGACCCACATCATAATATCCGGACAGTGGAAGGAAGGAGATATAAGCACAGGGCAGAACTGGAGGATTATTGGGCAAATGCTGCCGATGAATACGAGATCAGACGAAAGATGTGGTCCAGGATGTCTGTAGATTTCATGAGAACAATCGAGTTCTGTCGAGTGCCTGACCAGCTACAAGACGATGGAAACCATGTCCAGCCTCGCTTTGAGGAAAGCAGACCTCTCCCTCCAGTGAAGTGGTCAGAGCCAGAGCATGCAGACCTAGCCACCCTAATGAGGCCAGTGACGAAATATTCTCAGTGGTGGGTTGATGATCATGTTCAGGAATTGAGACAAAAAGGAATCACGCTCACATATGATCTGTTGAGCGAATCAGAGTCATATTCCTCTAATGTCGGGGCATCCCATCAAGACTTGGTTGGGATTGGAGAGAAAAGAAAAGAAATGGTGCCAAGTGCAGAACCTGTTTCCAAGAAGCATAAAGGAGGACCTTCTCGGTCAGCAGCATCCAGGAATGTTGACCATTTGGTGGCTAATATAGACGACTCCTTGGTTGAGATGCTCGAACCTCTTGCAGCTCAGGAAGTGAACAATGAACCTATCCAATTAGATGATGAAGAGCCTGCATCACCAGCAGGCACAGAGATTTTAGGTTCAGACAATGACATGGAAGTCCAGGATAATGACTTAGAAGAAGGGATGATTTCCGCCCTCAGAGGAGTCATGGATGTTCCAAACGAGGACGAGGTTCAGGTCGAGGACGGCATTGAACAATCAACCATTCCAGACTGGCTATTGGAGAGAATGAAGGTCCAGGCGCCTGCTGAGGCTCAACAGGAAGAAGAGGACGATACTGCCGATTTCTTGGCAAGATTAGAACAAGTTGCTGCCAAGAAGCCCGCCAAGAAGTTTTCCACCATCCAGAGGAACGAGACAGGCCACCGTTCCGTGCACATTGCAGTACCTACAGTGGATAAGCCACAGGACGAAATCACTCCGCAGGAGTATGCTATCACCACTGTTGACCTTGGTCCGACATCAAAAGGTCAGGAAGTAGAAGAGTTAGATAATTCCGTCTCGACCATCAAAGCGAGACTGGAAAAGGAAGTGACCAAGAAGAAAGAGTATAAAAAGGAGGTAAAACGTCTCAAAGAATATATACAGCATTTGACCCAGCCGCTAGATCAAGGCAATGCAACTGTTCCTCCTCTCCTCAATTCATCGCAGGAGATGACTCAGGAAGTTGAGCATGGAATGGTGACAGCCAGGGAAGCGCAAGACTGGATGGCAGGTGAAGGCATGGAAGCTGCCTTGTTCATGGAGAGGTTGGCGCTTGCTTATGGACGACCCTCTTCGTTTCTTTCTAGGTTGATGGATATGGCAGAGACATGGGATGGTATCCCGGATATGCAAGAAAGGCTTAGTCCGAGCCTTAGAATTTTGAAAAGCACTCCGAGGGAGGAGTTAGTTGATAAAAAGGTGATTGCTGCAGGGGCAGCATATGATTTTCATCACTGGTTTTGGGCAGTGACAATAAGAGAAGAAGTATTGGAGAAGGCGAGAATTGATGGGCTTGGAATGGAAGAGCAGGTCAAAGGAATTCAGGAGAAGATTTGCAGGATAGCTTCAGACATGTTCGACCGTGAGATCATCCGGGAGAACGACATGCAGTTAGAGAGACTGAAGCAAAAAGTTCAAGAAACTTTCTTCCCGACCGCTGGACCATTTTCGAAGCAGGACTTTGCGAGAGTGGCAAGACTCTCATCCATTCGGAAAGATTTTGAGAAGCAGGAGACAGATTGGGAAGGTACCTTTGCCGGATGCGCCGAGAAGTTGGACGGACTAGAATTCCGAATCAGCATGTTACCTCCTGTCACAATGGACGAAGTCATTGCCGTAGTGTCCAGATTTTCCAAACACAATGCCACTCGAATGGATAAGGACGCCTCTCCTTGATTATAGCTGGAACTGCCACTTTTCTGATAGTTTTTTGATGGTTAACTCTTGTTATTTTGGGAAACCCTAATTAGGGTTTGGTTGTAACAATTTGGGCCGTTAATCTTGTTTAAATCTCGGCCGTCTATTTCATTTTTGGAGCTCTATATAAACTAGTGCTCTCTCATTTTCATTTTGTGTGGAGACTTGTTATGTATATTGTCGCATTGAGACTATTTTGAATGATAAAAGCTCTTGAGCATGATTTGCCTTGAATCACTTCTTATTGTTGAATAGTAAGCGAGGTTACATATTATCTTCCACCATAGATTAGAATTAAAGTTAGATTAAATAGAATTTGCTTTGAAAAGTTGTTAATTGAATGAAAGATTGATCGTATCGACTCATTGGTGAAGTGTAGCTCATACTTTCTTCGGATGAATGATTTTCATCCGATGCGTAAAGTTAGCCTGAGCTCCTAAGTGTGGAAGCCTAACTTCAACCTTATCTGAGGTTTGAATATCATTCTCACAACCCCTTTGAAGATTGCACCCATTTTTGCGTATGTTGTCCAACAGGAGGCGAAACAAAATGTGGTTTATTTCGCTTCACCAAGTCCTTACTGTCTCTTGATTTCTTAGGCTTAGATTAGACTCTCTGAACCCTATTCTTTTTGCCATTTTTTTGAGATCCACAATTGAAAGTCCTAATTGAGAACCTACAAAGATAAATTTCCTAAGTCCCTAGCTTGTGCAGACTTTCTACGTAAGTCCCCTTGTTTATTACCAGCAAAATCACAACGACCACTGAACTTATCCACACGTCGAGACCCGACAAAAGAAACCTTGGAATCGCCATATGATCTTCTTGCAATCTTAGCATACGCGGTGGTTTTTCAAGAGAGGATAGAGTGTCTTTGGACATTTTATTCTGTGTGTTCGGTGGATGATAAAACGTACACCAACAAGTCCCTAAACACTTGCAGTCATTAGTCACAACAGATGGGCTATAAGACCTATCAAGGTATACTGTACTGCCATTCCTGTCTGTTGTGGATAACTGCGATCTAGAATCAGCTGTCATGTCTCACTTAGTATCACAATTGTCACACAATATTTATAAGCTTGCTTTTTTGTGTAGGTCGCAAAATGTATGCAGAAGAATGTTCCGTTCAGCATAATGTTTATGTCTTCACTGTATTTCCATTCTTCAGTTTTTGTGCAAGGGCCTAGGATATGATCTAAACCCAACAAAGTGTGCCTCTAAAGACACATTGCAAAATGTATGCAGAAGAATGTTCCGTTCAGCATAATGTTTATGTCTTCACTGTATTTCCATTCTTCAGTTTTTGTGCAAGGGCCTAGGATATGATCTAAACCCAACAAAGTGTGCCTCTAAAGACACATTCTTGTAGCTGGGTATTATTATTATATCATTTGATAAGAAGCCTGTTTAGGTAAATGGTGACCTTGAAATGAATGTTGCAGAACACTTAATCTTGCTAGAAAACTTGCATTAATCCCTGTTGAACAGTCCATATGTTTCATCCAGTGCAACTTTCTAATCTTATATAATAACTTCCTTGAAGGGCCTAATGAGTTCAATCCAATTCATTCTCAGCAGCAAAAGCTAGAAAGCATTTTATCTACCTCTTCTCATTACTAGAGAGGATTATACCAAAGTGCATTTAGGTTTAATGTTTTTTGCATAGTTACATAATTCCAATTTGGTGTTCTATGCTAAGCATTTATTAAAAAGTGTAGATGTTATCATCATTCATCATGAATATCTCCAACATAATTTGTCCTATGGTCCCTTGTCCAATTGAGGATGTTCATGCTATAGTGTTTGGACTTGAATTTGGCACAAACTCAACAAGCCATTTTTTGCTTTGAACTTGTATTTGGTGCCAAAACTTGGCTCAGATGTGGCAAATTGAAAAACGTTAACAAATAACTAATTTTAAGGGAAAAACTAATTATTTTGTATCTTATTTTAGTATAATTTCATATTGAAAAGACATTGAAAATAACTAATTTTAAGGCAAAAACTAATTATCTTGTATCTTATTTTAGTATAATTTCAAAGATACATTTAAATTAATCAAAAGTAGTTGCAACTATTCTATTTGTAGAAGATATAACATCATTCTCTTGGATGACTTCTTTGCCTCTAGTTGCATAGGCTCAAACCTCCTCCTCCCCCATCTCTACAAGCCTTGCCTCATGATTGACTTGATCAATCCATGCATGGTCATCCCTTGAAAAATAGTCATCCTTGGTGATCCACTCAAATGCAAGATCATACTCTTATAACACCATAGGGACTAGTTTTTCGTCTATGAATAAAATTCTCTTGTGGTGGAGGCATAAGTTGTAATGCATAAATATAGTGTCATTCAACCTTTCCATTGACAATTTGTTGTGCTTTTTGGAGTGCATGTGCTCAAACATACTTTGATTGTGCTCTTAACTTGAAGCACTAGATGGTTGGCCCAAAACTTGGATGACAATTCGTTTAAGGTTGGGTACCTTAGTGCAAAATGATCCCACTATGCATATGTAAGGACCACCTTTACAAGACTCAAATTCAGCTCAAACTTGGCTGATTTTGAACTCAACACTCAGGCTTGGAAAAATGAAAAACCATGAAACATAGATACTTTTCAAGGATTTAAAGATTTTACTATGCATCCTTAACTTAATTAACTCTAAAGACATAATAAACTTCTAAACTAGAAGCTACTTTGATCACATACATAAGAATACATAGATAAAATGAGTACAAAAGCAGATTTGAGTTGAAAGAAACACTACTTTTAAATATATGAATATTCTAAAGTGCTTTAGGGGTACAAAACTCACGGATTATGATATCTATGATATCAAAAACTAAAATCACAATATGAAGTCATGAATTATGGTAGAAAGGAGCTTGAATCACGTAGCCCAACATCGCTAGCTTTACATGGAGTCCTATGTCATATCCCCTTGCTCCAATTGATCTTAGCACCACAATATTGTTAATCAAAAGTGTTTTTCAACACTAAAATATATATGTAAATTATAACATAAAAAAAATAAAAATAAAATATATATATATATATTAAGTCAATTTCAAATTTGGATGCCAACCTTGGGCCCATTGGAGCTAAATTTGGTAGGTATATTTTCAAATTTGATTCTCCTTTTTGAGCACATGAATTCTACGATTTTTCTCACTATTTGGTTGAGAATTAGCAAGCATTTGAGGAGGACACCCCTTGATTGCAAGATCTAAGGTTAGGACAAAACTCCTACCACGTTTGGTCAAGTTACATAGTGTTCTAGTGTTGATTGAGACCCTTGAAAATATTTCCAAGCTGAGTGATCAAGACTACTTAGCAGATTTGAAGCAAATCAGTAATTGTGAGACTACATTGATTGATTGGAGTTGTGATAGGGGCTGCACCAAACCACATGGGTTGTTGATGACCATTAAGGGGCGAGTGTATCCCAAAAAAATGTTACTAGTCATGGCAAGTTCGTGACAAACTAGTGATCAAAGGATTGGCATTGGAGTCAAATTGCTCACAAAACTAGCGAATTAACTTAGATGCCTAGTTTGTTGAAGCTTAATTCAAGCATCTAGATTGCACTAAAGTCGCCAACACTTAGGCCCATCCACAGAGGGGATGTTCATAGTATACTAGATCGCCATCAACATATGTAGGCAATGGGGATTCCAACTTCATTCAACCTGCACCTCCTAGTTTTGCTATGGATTCCAGACCATGTGAGCCTATAAGTTGGTTCAATATACTTAAATTCATTGTAATCAAGACTATGTGCCACATTTACTGAGCTGCTTAATTGATTTACTGTGAAGGTTTACCTCATATGTTAATGTGATTGTTGACCAATTTGTATCTACAACAAAGATTTGAATTATACATCTACAATCTAAGTATCACCAAAGGGTTCCCTCTAGCATTTCTTGTGCAGTCTATTTGTCAGTTACCCTAGTAGAAAAATAAAGGTTTACTAATAAATCTCTATTAAGTAACAATTAGTATAACACATCCTACACTTGTATCTTAGAGAAGTTTACATATTTTTCTATAGCTATAAGAGTATTATTAGGATGGCGATTGGCTCAACAAACCAAACATGTAAACACAATTCAATTACTTGGGATTTAATTGGGAAAAAAGTCAAAAAGAATAAAAAATGATGCTTTTCCGCTCATCATGGTCCAAAATGATTTTTATTTTTTGCTTTTCAAAACTAGTGCAAAGGATTGGGGGCGGAATCCCCTAGTGGGATTGAGGGTTAGCGCTTTTAACCAAGGTCCAAGACCCCTCCAAACCCTTCAAAAAACAACTAACTTTCACACTTTTAGATTTGATTCAAATTTTTATTCCTTTTTTTAAAGATTCACATTTGACTTGGCTGAGTTTCAGCGACAAGACTTGCTTGGTTCAATGAGTTTGGCTAGACTCACCAAGTACTTGGGTCTCGAGTCTTTGGGCCTTAGTACACTTTGCCCACCTTGAGACTTGCTAAGAGACTTGCCAAGTTTGGGTGAGTCTTAGCAAGTCTTGTAACTATGATAAGGACAACATTAAAATGTTTAATATTTATAAATACTTAAAATTCAAAATTTAATAAAAATGAAGGAAAATCATTAAATTAAAAAAAAATTAGATCAATGTTTCAAATTTTATTGAATGAGAAGTTTACTTGATGTACTAGTTGCTTTTGCTATCGTGCATATGTCTTGAGAAAAGGGGTTTGTAGGTCTCAATCTTGGATAGAATCTTCACCCTCATTTGTGGACTTTGCTTCATAGCCTCTATGACAATGTAGTCCTCCCATAACCTCCTCATCAGCCTTGAAGTTATCAAGAAATTGGAAGGTTGGTTTGAGGAAGTTGCACAAGCTTGAAATAGCCTATGAAGTTGCTTTATCGGCTTTGAATCCCTAACCAACTATGACAATAGAATTAGTCATTTCTTGCCAATAAGGGAGGAACTAAAACACCAAAAAATATATTAGAATTTAAAAAATAATTGAAAAACATAAACCCTTGAGAAAATTATGAAAATAATAATTAACAAATTAAAATAAAAATGAAATAAGAAATAAAATGTTACCTTTGCTTCATCGAAGGGAATATTGCAAAAATGCCAAAAATTGCCTGTTGGGTTCTTGAAGGGAATGTGGTTGCATTTGTTCCAATTCGTGTATTGATGATGATTGGGAACTAGAAGTAGTGTGTGGAACAACACAACTTCCCAAATTGGGAACTCTCTTCTGTAAAGAACTGGAACAATTTTTTTTTGTTTTTTCAATGATAGTTACAAAGCAACAAGCACTCGTTAAGGTTAGCTCTAAACCAAAACGATGTTGAAAGCAACTCTAACCAGAATGTACACCAGGATCCCCGATGTGGGCAAGGTGTGAGCATTGGTCAGAGGGTCTAATGCAGATGCAACTGAAAAGGAACTCTAACCAAGAATGCGTCTGTGCAGACGAGCATATGGTCAGAGGATCAATGCATGATGAACTAAAGTAACCCTAACCAAGAATGGCGCCGAGTGATGGCGAGCATATGGTCAGAGGGTCCCTACAACTACTAACTGAAAGTAATTAGGCGGCAAGCCAGCCTCTTCCACTTATTCAGTGGGAAGTACAAGAAATTCAAAGAGAAGAAATGAGAAGTGCTGACAGTACTACTGTTTAGCTTACAATGAATTAGAGAACCTACCAGAATCACAAGATTAGAAGCTTTCAATGATGCAATAATTATAATTATCTCTCCAACACTCTCAACCCCTTTGAATATTAACTCCTCACTCAACTACTGAAACTTTCCCAAATCTGATATGATTGATTTTGACAGAAAATGCGCAGACCAGCAACACAGCAACTTCCTAAACTGCTCACAAAACACTCAAAACTCACCCAAATCATGTGAAACTAAATGCATTCAACTCCTAGCATGATGGCGCCCCCTAAGTGACTGAGAAACCAACCCAAAAGTCTCCCAATTATTTTGCACGGAATTCAAGGCACTCTCAGAAATGTACGGCCCTCAAGGGGGGGCGATTTTGCTCCATAAAATCCATGTCACAAGATAAAAATCTGATATTTTGCATACTTGGTCGCCCTTAGCAAGAAATCTGATTGGTCCAATACCCAGAACTGCAATATTTTTTATTCAATAGATACAAGCAATTCTTACAATCAGCTGTGATAATCAGCAACTCCAAAAATAAGACAGAAAATGCATACTACTAAAACTTCAAAAGTTAAACTACTCAACTGAAATGCAAAAACAAACCTATTACAAACTATCTCTCAACTAGTTGCTATCTTTCAAGCAGGAAAATGAGCCATTGCTAGGAGGTGTGCTTTCCTCGAAGCGAGTGCCTGAAGACAATTCAGCAGCATAACGGTGTAGTATGCAAAAGATCCCAAATGAAGAGCTGAGGCCAGAATAAATAGATATGAGAAGAGCCTTCTAGAACCTTCAAGAAGGGCGCTCAAACCCTAATTTTGAATTCAACACATTTTCCCTCCAAAAGGTGGCGTCCTTTTTCCCTTAGTAAAATATTTCACCTTTTTTAAAAATCAACCTTTCCTCAAGTAGGCGTCCTTTTTTACTTAACCCATAATTTGGCCACAAAATATAATTTATCTTTTCAATGAAGAGCTTACCCATCAAGTCCCCTTTTTAAGAACAACATAAAGTTATAATGCTAGGCAAGGGGGTTTTATAATATTAAAATATAATATTATAATGTGAAAATACTTATCTCTCCATAAAAATGCACCCAAGGGCCAAAAACAATAATGCCAATTGAACCATCTGAAGAAGAAGACCAACTGAACTGAACCCAACCTGTCCACTGCCAAAAATAGAATTTACTAAAAATAGTAAATTCATGAAGTTGCTCGAAACGCCAAACTGACCATATCACCGCAAAGCTCTCTGAAAACCCAGAAAGAATCCGCAATCCAATTTCCAAACTTCAAGCAACAACCTCCTCAAAATTAGGAAACCCTAATTTCACCATCTGAGTAGCCTACAGGTCTCTGGAATAGGCCAACGGTCAACTGAAACGATCACATTTGAGAAGGGGACATTACATCTTCCTAATGCTAGAAGAACCCAATCCACTTCCACTTTTAGACATTGAAGTAATGGAAGTTGCTTCCACATATTTGTTGGTTCTATTGATCTTTGTTCTTTATTTTTAAGGTCTCCAATTACAAAGCCACCTCTTTTAGGACCTTAGGTGAAACATTCGGGCATAAGGAAGCATCATGTTCAGCTTTGTGGGTAAGGTGATATTTGAGTAGTTAATGCCTCCTACTAGAAACTCCACACCACAATATTTGCAAAACGCTTAAACTCTTTTTGTGCTTGGCATTCCATGCTTCCAAGAAGGGTCTTTCCTTTGTCGTTTAGACATTAAGAATTGAAAAGCCTACACCATGGAGAGAAAACGAGTAAGGGATAATTAAAAAAATGCAAGCAACAAAGTTTAAAAAATGCAATAAAATTATAAAAATGAATAAGATAAAAAACAAGAATGCAAGGGAAAATTTAAAACAAAATAACCCTAGGGTTTTTTATACTTATTTAATTTTTTGGGTTTTAAACTTTACAATGTACAAAACTGAAATTCTGAAAGAAAAGTGCTATAAAATGTAAAAAGGAAAGAATGAGACAAAAGTTTAAGATTTTCAACTTATCTTGACTTAATGCTTGAAGTTGGAAGTCAAAAATGTGTATCCCAAATCCAAGGTCTTATATCAGCTCTTCCTTGGCACAAGTCCATTATTTTTATTGAACCCTACCAACTCTTTGCACAAGAATATTCAGCTCTGTTGAAGATTCAAATGATATCTAAGTAGAGTGGAAATAGTTTGAAAGCAAACAAACAAGCGAGAATGGTCAAAAGAGCAAATGAATGTGTTATAATGTCTTTAGGGGCCTTGTCTTTGAGGCTTACATTTGATGTGCTTTTCTTTTAGATTTATTGAAATGGGGATTTTTAAAAATGCTTTTAAGGTGTGGGAGTTGGCCTTGCTTATTTGCCAAGTCTCGCACTGGAACTTGTGAGTCTTTGTAGACTCGTAAGTCTAGGCATGAGACTTAGTAGATTCACAAGTTGGAGCCATAGACTCATCAGGGTCACCTTGGACTAGATGGGTGAGAATCCAACTAGTCTCAAT
This sequence comes from Sequoia sempervirens, assembly GCA_007258455.2. Taxonomy (NCBI): domain Eukaryota; kingdom Viridiplantae; phylum Streptophyta; class Pinopsida; order Cupressales; family Cupressaceae; genus Sequoia; species Sequoia sempervirens. Next base: position 26,625 of record VDFB02366659.1, read on the forward strand.
ACTATGGTTCATCCATCCAGTTAGACTTTGAGATTAACAACCATATTCAATGGGTCAATAATATATGTTGTGCGTACCCTTTTATGAAGGGGAGATTAAGGATCACTTAATTTTCAGATATTCTATCTACCCTAAGATCCAAGGTAGATAACACAATTTTACAGAGATTTGGATGGTTCCTTATCCATTTTCTTTCACTCTCTTGACATAAGACCATTTTGCTGACTATTATAAGGCCATTGACATAAGACAATCAATATATCCTTGATCTCTATTATCATGATCTACAGGGTTATAATTTATATCTAAAATAAAAAGAACTAGACTCTTTCACAGCTAATATCCTTCCTAATTATCAAAGGAAGACTAGATGCATATTTCACATTTAAGTTTTTAGAATAGTAATGTGTGTTTTTTCATAAAATTCCTATCATAGCGGGTTAATACAAGCCTACTAATGTCTCTACAATTTATTTGAATTTTAAACAAAGAAGCTATAGATGTAGGAGGGTCCTTTGCTATAGCTTGGAGAGAACACGCTAATGATAAGAAATTAAGAATCTTGAAGAAAAGGAAATAGAAATGGAGCGAGGATTGTATTGTATAAATACATATTGTCACATAAGCTTGAGAAATTGTCATTTCTAGGTTGTCTCTCTTTGGCATCACATTTTTCCTAGGCATAGAAAGTTCATATCAGCCATTATACATCAAGCTATGTTATATATAATAGTTAAGCTTGTTTTTTTATCTGTACAAGATGACAAAACTTTAATATTTGATGTTGCTTCTTTGTGCAAGCATCAATTTTTCTTAAGCTTGCCCTTGCAAGTTTTTGAGTCAGCCCACAATACTGTGTCCCGCTTTTTGGCCGAAGTAGGACATTCAAATCAACATTTTTCACCAAATTTTCACTTTATGAAACCTATAGCAACTAAACCATTAATAATTTGGAGATGATGTGAACTAGTGATTTGTGAGGATTTGTGTGTAGATTAAATTGTGAAATCTTTTACTCAACTTTTAATAACTTATTTTTTATAGTAAACAACATTTTTAAAAAGTGACGTTTATGTTGTAACAACTTTTTCTATTGAAAGGATAAAATAATTTTAAAATATAAATTTTTAACAACAATATCTCCTGCATGAATATTTTTTCATAATTTTTTGTTGCATTCTTTTAATCAATTTTTGAAGTCAGAGTAATTATAATTTGGACATAGGTGTATGTGGCAATACATAACTTGTTTTGTATATATATCGAAATTCATTTTTTTTCCCTTGCTAAAACAAGGACATCAATACTTAGGGCGCAAATATTTTTTTAGAATATTTTTCTCTATTTTTCTATTTTTATACCTGTGTGAAATATATACCTTGATGTTTGGTGAGAAACCTCCATTCACAATAAATAAAAAATAAATATAATAATAAAATTATATTATGCAAATTAATGCAGACATACAAAAGCTGAATAATATTATGCAAATTAATGCTGTGCTTCTCTCTCTGATTTCATTCAACAAGCTATTACATATATAGGAGTGTTATCTCCTAAATTATAGGAGAACTAGTATAACCTCCTCTAACCCTTTCTTTTTATAGACAAGTTGTTCTAACAACTTGAATATTACAATTCCGTACAATATTTCTTCACACATAATATTCTAATATTTAAACTCACACCATAAATACTTCACATTCTATCCCATGTGAACACTAATTCCCAACATTCCCCCCTTTAGTGTGAACATGGTAAGAACTCACACCCTTCATCTGTAGTAAGCCCCCAACTCTTGTGGGTCATGATCTTGATTCAAAACGAAAGGCTCCTTCCATCAATCTTTCATGGTTTTCACACAAGTTTACGACAAACCTGGACATGAACAGGAACCCACTCATCTGTTCATCTCATGTGGTTTTCTGGATCCTCCCACAAACCCTTTCACGATCCATGAACTGCATTACATTCGTGCTTTTGTTCGCCACTATGCTTGTACATTAGGGAAAGTTATATGGAAATCAACATACATATCACAAATCTGAAAAATCCATACTAGAAAAGGTTTCAGATTACATTCCATAAGAACACAATGTTCTTAATTGTAGTCATTGTTATCGATTGCTGCCACTCGATCTCAGACAACATAGACAACTGCCACTGCCACTGGAAGCTGCCCTTGACTTTAGTCATTTTGGCACAAAATGGGAATGGAACATTGGTTATTATTCCCCCCCACAATGTGAAATTTCCACTTATTCACATAACTAGGAACACTAAAAAGTGAATCATATCAAGGTGCATGTTATTGTTTGGATCTTGCTGTCTAGATCTTGCTACACATGACCACCATTGCCAATGAACGTATTCATTGACCGATCATCTTCTAACGAAGTACGACAGTTAGAGGATCACCGTAGTCAGAGGACCTTTGCAATTATTTGCTCTCCAATAGATCATTTTTCCAACATTCACACACCACACCGAAAAGCTAAAAAACAAAAAAAACACATTGGATATTGTGCATTTGTCATCATATCATGCATGCAGCCCCGCCGTTGATGATTGACGAGAGGTCGCTAATTGACCTCCTTCCTTCGTTGCCTACTGCCTCGAATAGATTTGCTATTTCCTTAGCAAATTTGACTTTTGAGGCTCATTTCATCAATTGTGAAGAAAGAATGTACCTTGGGACGTAGATACATTGCTGTTGCTAATGCACTGCCTCTCTTCTCTTCTCAGGTTTCGGACCTATGCAGGTCGTGGGCTTTGAGTTTGAAGAAGTAGCGGGTAGGTGAATTAGCAATTTGAAGCCTTGAAGCGCCAGTGCAGTCAAATATTATATATTTCACGAATGCTGAAGAGAATACCACACTGAAAGTACAAAGTAGGAAGTCCGACAGCTTAGAAACATTAAGCATCGCCTCAACTGTAGTAATTAATTAGTATTTCATTTGAAACTCTCCTTTGAATGCGCTCACATGAACAAAATGTGCCTTATAATAACACCCAATCTGGATCAGAACTCAATCCAAGTATGGGTAAATCTGCTATGCACCTAAATGAGAGTGGCCGAATAGTCAAAACTTAAATTCACTCTCTTATTGCAAAAGATACAATACCATTGTAGCGTCTGGATATTCTCCAGTACAAACATGCCACTGCTGCCACACAATGCGTTGACTCAGCTCCAGATTGTATGACTTAAACTTGTGAAGTCTTTTCAAGCCTGTGATAGGCAAGTGTGGTAACTGTTTGACCGAGCTCTAATGAGCCAACTTTGCCCACTAGTGCACCGCATGAAAGCTAGGATGATGTTGAGTAAATGAGAGCAAATCTGCAAGCAACTGCATATACACTAGACCATACACAAGAAGTCCGCAGCCAAAGGAGGGCGGATAGAGGAAAGAGTCCGCTGCTACACAAAATGCGTGGCTTCCACCAAAATGAACAAACCATTGTGATCAGTTTGTGAGATCCCGCCGACATAAATGGTGAGCCATCAATCAATGGAAACTCTCGATCACAACCATAGTATGTGCGTATCGATGTTTGAAACTTGTAGCCTGTAAACAAAACTGCCACCGATGTTCTTGCGAGTTGGTAAGAGAGCTTGGCGATCTGACAAGAACAACAATAATCCTATTTTGAAGCCGGTTAGAGGTCTTCGTGACTTGGTGCTTGTCAATCCACGTGGATTGAAGTTTGTGAACAAGGTGCATTGAGAAAAATCTCCTTAGCACAGGATTTTCTTTTCTCGACTCACGCCTCCAATTATGTTTGTATCTCTGATTTGTCAAGATCGATGCTGGGATCGGGCCTAACAGCCATGAAGGAGGAAACTAAACTCTGATGCATGTGACAAGCAGGTGTCCTTGATCTGCGATCTTGAATCCCAGAGAATGATCTTTAGAAAACTCATTATCAACCGTTCTTAGCCTATTGAACCTCAAACAATGGCATGCAAGGCATTCACATTATCTACAGACTTGGCGCTTATTCCACAACAATCGCAACTAAAAATAAAAATCTCTCTCACAATATTCTCACAGATCATGCACATTCAACAACATAACTCACAGCCCAAGATTTTCTCGTCGCTCTGATACCATATTAAATATATGGGCACATACATACAGAAGCTGAATAATATTATGCAAATTAATGTCGTGCTTCTCTCTCTGATTTCATTCAACAAGCTATTACATATATAGGAGAACTAGTATAACCTCCTCTAACCATTTCTTTCTATAGACAAGTTGTTCTAACAACTTGAATATTACAATCCCGTACAATATTTCTTCACACATAATATTCTAATATTTAAACTCACACCATAAATACTTCACATTATGTCCCATGTGAACACTAATTCCCAACATTTAACAACAATATCTCGTGCATGAATATTTTTTCATAATTTTTTGTTCCATTCTTTTAATCAATTTTTGAAGTCGGAGTAATTATAATTTGGACATAGGTGTATGTGGCAACACATAACTTGTTTTATATATAAATCGAAATTCATTTTTTTTCCCTTGCTAAAACAAGGACATCAATACTTAGGGCACAAATATTTTTTTAGAATATTTTTCTCTATTTTTCTATTTTTCTACCTGTGTGAAATATATACCTTGATGTTTGGTGAGAAACTTCCATTCACAAGAAATAAAAAATAAATATAATAATAAAATTAAAAATATTCAAAATTATACTTTTTGGAAAGCTTATAATAAGGGCTACATACTTACAAAACATAATTTTCAAATGAATTTATTTGATCCTTCAAAAGGTAAAGAAAATGTGGTTTTTTATTAGCATTTTGAAAGGTGTGAAGGAGACTCCATTGTGGGTATGATTTAAGATTAGAGGGGTTCTATCCAAGGGGGTCTTATCTAACCCTCTTCAATTAAAACCATTTAGATGGAACCCCTCAAGGCTTAGATCATTAAATTTTCAAAAAAATATGTGATTTTAGGTAAAAATCAGGATGTCCCAAAAGTCGTACTCATTATTGCGGGATCACCCTTCTCTCTACCAAAGCAATGATTTATAGGTATACCCTTATAATTCATTTTAAAATGGTAAAATAGTAACCTTCTCACAAATATATTGTTGAGGACTTTACTAAAGCATTGAGTTCATCTTCTAAAAGTTGCTGATTATTAGTTAATGTTCTTTGTGAAGTTGGATTATACATTAATCTATAAAGATAAAGTTTGGTTCATAAATAGATGAAAGATTTACAAGCATATATGAGAGGAGGTAGAATTTAGAAAATAGCAGAATGAAGTTGCTAAGTTATGTCAAGTATTACTATATTAGGTATAAAGGAATTCATGATGATGCCATCCATCCATCCATCCCTAGCCTCATTCTCTTTTAGGTAGAATCATTTTAGGGTCATCATGCAAAATGTAAGGCCACAAACTATCTGTTCCAGGTTAAGATGCTTTGAATTATAATGAGCATGTGTTTAGTGGCTTTGAAGAAGCACCTCATTCGAGATACTTGATCTAATTCTTGGACTATCGTTTGAACATTGGGGCTAGGGTAAACAATGATTATCAACATTACAAATCAAATCATTTTTGTAGGCTGTCATAACACTTGGAAAGAATGTAGAAAGATGTGAATTATCAATAATTTAGATGAGCCAATGCATGGACATGATAGAAGCAAACATGAGGGAATTGAGGGAATGTATTTGTTGTTGATGTTTAGCAGCTTCGGGCTCAATTCTTACAGCCTCGAATGAAGATATAATTTATTTATATGTGTTAATGGCAACTTTACTTTGACCGACTTTCATTGTAATTTAATTATTATTATTTGTATTTTATTCCTTGATGGCCGACCTAGTCATTTGTAAAGGTGCGACCTATCTAGCAATGTATATATAGAAGGTCACTTTCCTTCATTCAAGTATCAAGAAAAGTTCAATCTCCTTCTCCATTAAGTGCGAGTTCTTCAAGAAGAGTAATGCGAATTCATATAGGAGCAGATTGTGAGTCTATTCAAGTGCAGATTGAAGGGCAGACTATTAGTGTGTGCTATAGCCATTGCTGGTGCTGTTTATTGGCCGTGTGTGTGGCCTCATTGTAAAGATACTTGTTGCCATTGCTCATATATATGAGAGTTATATTTGTTGCTGGGTTTTTCTCCCTCAAGAGGAGGGTTTTTCCCAGGGTATCTGCTATGTTATTGTGTCTGATTTTGAATTAATTTTTTGTGCATTAAAGCTGATCATAAAACTAACATGGTATCAGAGCGGGTTAGAAGAAGATCTTGATCAGATTTAGTCTTACAGCGATACTCTTTATTCTCCTTCTCATCCTTGATCAACAGCATGACAAAGAAAGGTTGAAAGGTTATTGGTGAGGAATCCTTAAAGCTTATGAGAAATCCTAAAAGCTCATTTGCTCACGGTGTTCAGAAAAATGAGCGAAAGACGGTTGGAGCAATACACTTGAAGGTATTCTCTGTCCGAGAGAGTAGATCGGATGACAAAAGTTTCTCCCTTTTCACTAACACTAAGACACTCCATTTGAAAAACTGATTCTAGAGAGGATCGTTCAACATGGATTGACTCTTTAGTGGCTGCCAAAGATCTTTTTCCTTCTAGGTCAATCAGCAACAATTTTCTTATGCTTGTGGAGGAGATTGTTGTTTCAACTGAGAAGCTCAGATGCCGCTTACAAGCAGAAGGATTAAATGATGAAATAATACGGGACTGCGAAGACATCATGCTATCAGAATTTTCTGAGTTACAAACTCAACTCAAGTTCCTTGAGCAAAGGCGAAGGGTCTGGCCTGCGGATATTGCATCTGTTAGTCCTTATTACTGCTGTGTATATAAATTTGTCCCAGATATGCATATCACTGTCACTGTGTATCTCCAGATTTCGATTCTTCTAATTATTGCCAAGTGGTTGGACTATGATTAAGTTTGGCAATATTCTTATGTGTTGAGTTCCTAATCTAGTGATTTTAGGTGGCAGTAGATCTATTAGGTTATTTAATACTTCCTAGATAAAGAAGACCTGAATCTATTGGCAGTGCAACATTACTTCTTTCGGAAAACAACAAGCTACTATTACTTCCGCATAGCTATCTTTGGAGGCTTCGATCTTAGCCTGCAATCCTCTGTGAAGTTGTGCAACAAGATTGTTCTCTCAGGAAGAATGTTATTTGTGGTTATATGAAACAAGCGATAATATTATCAAAGATGATGATTGAATTTCTTGTTGCTAGAGTCTTGGAGAATTGAAACGAGCTGGTTGGGATTTAATTGTTCGTCACTTATGTTGTGGAAAAGCTCTAAGAGAAAAGCTTCAAACATTTTTTGAGGGGCCTGTGTTCAAGTCGTGAAGGTTGTGGATTGATCTGAGCGCAAGAGCAACATACTGTGTTCAGTAATTGCATCCATCAGAATATTAAAGAGATAAGTATTCTTTGTTTTGTTTGAAACCACCTTTCTAGGCTGAATTTTAGTTACTTCATTTAGTTGGATCTTGTAATTAGTAAAGAGAGATAGTGGTTTCTCTTGGATTGTGTTCCTAGCATAAGATCCTTTTAAGATTTCATTTATTGCAAGTTATTTCATGCTGGTTGTGAAGATTTATGAAATAAAAGGAGAATTGAAATTTCGATGGTGTTTAGTTGGTCACATCGATATCATTCTCTAATGCATGAACTGGGATAGAGCCTTGAACTCTTGGAGAGAGTTGGTTCTACATGCTAACTGCATAATGCATTCAAGAAATCTATAGTTGTTCAGATTGTCTTTTGTTGTGCTGAGCTTAGCACTCTTGAGAGGAGCAAAAGATGGAAGAAAGAGTTATATCAAAATTCAATAAAGATAAGTTTCCTTATCCCTTCATTATGAATTTTTGATATATTTCTCTTTTATGTTGATTTATTTATTCATGTTTTAATATTGTTCTTAAATTCTTATGTATTCATGCTATAACTTGAAATAGTAAACCTTGTATGATTCCAGCCTTGATATTTCTTTGGATAATTATAAACTATTAGTAATCTCTCTCTAAAATGCTTGCAGTTCACTGTTCTAGGAGCAAGAAGGTGATGAGAGATTGCTTAGTGATGAAAAGCTTGAGGCATCTTGTGAGGAAGTCATGCGACCAAAGAATGATCAAGTGAGAAGTCTGCCGTATGGGATTGAGTTGGTGGCGAGAGGGGAGTTCACTTCCGAAGTCTTCTTGCAATCTCTGAAGTGGATCAAGAGGGATTTTTGTAACTCACTGAGAAGAAGTGAAGATTGTTGTATTGCAAGGCTAGGTGCTAAACCCTTAGAGGATCCCTTCAGCTGCTGAGATCATAATTGCTCAAGACTGTCTTCTGGAATTGTCATTGGTAGCCCCACAAACCTATTCAGAATAGTGTGATCTGGGATGAGGTCGAGGAGGACTACCCTGAACTCTCTACAGTACCAGAGGTGTGCGCTGGAAAACATTTATCTAAGTCAAGTGTTGCAAGCAATCTTGGACGAAGAGGTCAGAAGGTTGATGCAAGTGCTTGAAGATTCAGAGGGAGCCTACTGAACCTGAAGATGGTAATCTAGTTGATCTTGGTTCTTTATGTTGATTTAATTCTTACTCAAGAAGATCATCTCATTATCAATGCAAGGAGGAGTTAGCTTCTAAATTTGAAATGAAGGATCTTGGTTACATTACTTCCTTGGTTTAGAAAGAATGACAAAGGCTTATTGAGTTCATTCTGAGTCAAGGGAAGTACACTATTGACATTCTGAAGAGTTTTGGTCCATGTCTACACCTATGGAGACCAACTTGCAAACGCTGAAAGATGCTACAGCTAGTTCAGACTTGGTGGATCCTACGATGTACAGATAGTTGATTGGGTCGTTGATGTATCTAGTTAACACTAGACCAGATATTTGTTATTTTGTGAGTGCACTTAGTCAGTTCATGTGTGAACCGAGACAGATACATCTTGTTGCAACAAAACATATTGAATACTTGCGTGGCCTTGATTGGATATGATTTGAGATATTATTTGGAATGTGGACTTGGAGCTGCATGGTTTTGCGATTTTTGATTGGCCGAGGGGTATCGCGATTGGAAGAGTACCTTTTGGATGTTGCTTCGGTTTAGGATCTGCTATGATTTCTGGTGCGGTAGGAAGGCGGGTCGTAAAGCATTGAGTCGATAGTGTTAGCCGTAAGCTCATGCGAGTTGTTTAGTTAATCTATGGAGCCTACTATCATCATTGTGATAACAAAGGCGTGTGGAAACCTTGTCAATCTTATTGTTTCATGACAAAATAAGCATGTTGAGAGATGAAACCATATATCGGAGAATCTTGTGTTTCATGACAAAACCAAGCATGTTGAGATGAAATACCACTATATCAGAGATATGGTATTGAAGAAAGCTATACAGTTGAGGTATATCAGCATTGATGAGCAAACGGCGGACATTCTCACCAAGCCTCCTTCCAGGATAAAGTTTGTGTACTTCCGAGATAAGCTTGGTATGGTGGAGAATACAGCCTTAACTGAGAAAGAGTCTCAGTATCAGTGATCCTCATTAATGAGTTCTCTTTGAGAGATGTTCGAGGTGAAATCCCTTGATTCCACCCTCTGGGAGAGCCATGGTGGATGTCATGTGTGTGACTCCATGACAACATCACGTGAGAGAGTCCGTGATGATTTTTCTTTGTACTTGTGTTTCAGCCTCTGGGAGAGCCCTGGTGAAAGTCATGTTGAGGTGACAACATCACGCAAGTGATGAACACTTGTACATACCATTCATGGTTGTAGCCATTATGGTTGATATCATGTTGAGGTGATATCTGATATCACGATGAGGTGATATTCTTCCTTTCCACATTTGGTTGTAGCCATTGTGGTAGACATCACGATGAGGTGTTATGTTTTTTGCAGCTAGAAGTATTTCTCCCTAGCTTAGAGGGAGTGTTGATGTTTAGCAGCTTCGGGCTCAATTCTTACAGCCTCCAATGAAGATATAATTTATTTATATGTGTTAATGGCAACTTTACTTTGGCCGACCTTCATTGTAATTTAATTATTATTATTTGTATTTTATTCCTTGATCGCCGACCTAGTCATTTGTAAAGGTGCGACCTATATAGCAATGCATATATAGGTGGTCACTTTCCTTCATTCAAGTATCAAGAAAAATTCGATCTCCTTCTCCATTAAGTGCGAGTTCTTCAAGAAGAGTAATGCGAATTCATATAGGAACAGATTGTGAGTCTATTCAAGTGCAGATTGAAGGGCAGACTTTTAGTGTGTGCTACAGCCATTGCTGGTGCTGTTTATTGGCCTTGTGTGTGGCCTCATTGTAAAGATACTTGTTGCCATTGCTCATATATATAAGAGTTATATTTGTTGCTGGGTTTTTCTCCCTCAAGAGGAGGGTTTTTCCCAGGGTATGTGCTGTGTTATTCTGTCTGATTTTGAATTAATTTTCTGTGCATTAAATCTGATCATAAAACTAACATTTGTCACATCAAGGGCAACTTTGCCAACTTCTAGGTCTAGTGCTCGCCATGTAGAAAATGGAGGAACAAAAGAAATGGGAAGACTTTCTTGAGGCAGAAAGCAAGAAAGTTACCATAGATATTTAAGGTTTATTGAATAGTTAGTTAGTTGATCAATGCTAACTTTGTGGAAGAATTGGTTCAGAGAGGTCTTACTTCTATTGTTCAAACTTCACACAGCCAATTGAATGAACAAACTCATTATTGTTCAAGCTCAACTGTCACTTGCCAATACCAGTGGACGAATGGAGGAGTGATTCAAAATTCTTTTGACTATCACTTTTGTTTTTTTTTTATAACAAGGCTCCTAGCTATTGTATCTTACTTTTATGTATTGCTTTGATTAATACCATGCTCCTTAGGACACGTCCCTTGCAAAATTTGAACTCGTCCCCTATTGGAGACTTTTTAGAGACATGGGGATAGGTAGGAAACATCCCCACCCCATACTTGATTTAAAAAATTACAAAATGTTCTAGGGATGGGATTTTTTGGTGAAGAAATGGATGGTTAGGGGGTGTCTAGACTTTTATACATGATTTAAAAAGAACACAAGATTGGAAAGAAAAAGGAATGGTGGGGCCGCAAGGACCCACCCACACCTTTAAACCAAACCCTAAACCTAAAACAACCCCAAAAACAAAAAAACAAATCATTTTGACATTTTGCAAATTGTAAAGAGAAAGAGAAAGAGCAGCAATGAGAAGAGAACAATAGTGGGAAGAAGGAAGCCAAGAGAGCATCACATCGATGCCATTTGACGTAAGTTTACTATCCATATTCATTTCCTCAAATTCCTTTCCTTTTTTTTTTGGTTTTTTCGAAAGTTCTAGATACTTAGGGGGAGTTTTTTGTTCTATGTTTGCATTTGCAACTATGTTTTGAATTTTCAACAAAAAAAGTAATGAGCAATAGTGAGGGTAGTGAGAGTGAAGAGGTTCAAATTCAATAAAGAAGTCATAGAAGTACTACTGGGTTTTTTTGGGAGTTGGAGTGTTGTAGGGATTGTGAGTTCAAGTAATCCATTTGAATACCCTTCTCAACTCGTCAAAAACTATGCAAAAGGGCCATTTAATCCAAAAAAATCTCTTTTACAATTTGCAACATGCATAAACAAAGACAAGAAAAATATTCAAGGGGCTTATTAAAGTATGGCTATTTTATTTGTACAACAAATACTCTAAAGGCAGCTACACTAGTTTATCCTCATCTTTTGTGCATAATTGGAATAGGGGTAAAATATTGTGAGAAAATAAGCCTAGTTGAGAAGGTCGAGGTGATTAGGTTGTACATGGAAGGGGATGCAAGAGACAAGGGAATTCCAATGTAGAGTATGCAGCTTAGTGTGTCATTGCCCACCAGAACTATAGATGTTAGGAGTCAAAGGGAAGAGGGTTCTTCTACCATGGGAAATAAAATAATTACTATTGTTGTAAGGTTGTTTGATGCACAATCACGAGATGTGGTTGATACTTCCATTGCCATTTTTTCTATGCCCAGTTCATATTGTTTCATGTGGCACATTTGCATTTTTTCATTTGCCCCTCTTGAAGAACATAAGCTACACACCACTCTCCTTGATAGAGAATATTTTAAGGTGAGTGTGTTGATGGAAGAAATGAAGCAAATTTGGATAAGGGATGGTTGCATGGATGGGTGGACCGAAATTATTCATTGGCTATAAATATCATTGTCATGTGTTCAATTGGGTCTTATTTTATTAGAACCAATGATTGTTTGGGGAAGAGGAAAGACAAACTTCCAATTTTAGATTTTAAAGGATGCCATAGAAAAGGTTGGTGCCTTTAATGTTGTACAAATAGTAACTGATTCAATTCGTGTAAGTTAGTTGGCTTGATGGTGGAGGGTGCTTACAAACACATTTTTTGGAACCTATCTTGTCTTGATGCATTGAAAGGCACTAGGAAGACACATTGGGTGAAGGTACTAATAATAGAAGCTAGACATACCTAAGTTCATTTGCAACCATCACACTTCACTCTCTTGTTTGGGACTTTTTTTGAGGAAGGAATTCCTCAAGCATGTGGATACTAGATATGCTAGCTGTTTCATTTTGTTTGAGATAATGCTCGAGGTGCAAGAGTCAATAGTTAATTCAAACTGGGGTAGATGGCTAGACATAAGCACAATTGAAGGAAAAAGTGTGAACCAAAAAATCCTTGATGATGAGTGGTGGTCCACAATGAGGTTTAGAAATCATTAATTTTATTATTAATTTTTTAGAAGTTAAATTTATTAATGTTTCTAACTTGTAAATTATTTTTCGTTCTTTGAAATAGCATTCACTTTTTGTCATTTAAGTCTTAATCTTTTTTGGAATTATAATTTTTGTAAGTTGTTTGTACTTGTAGATATTTTTGCTCCTTCATCTCACCTTTTGTGTAATTTATAAGATATGTTGATATAGACTCCTAGTCTTAGAGAGATTTATGAGACATTTGATAGCATACATGGGCAAATAAAACAAGCCATTTGTAGTAGGGATCTCACTTTGGGATTTTATGAGGATCATATTAGGCCAATTGTGATGTGGTGGTGGAACACTATGAACAACCCACTTCATATGCTAGCCTCTGTTCTTAATAGTGAATTGTACATAGCTTTGCTTTTGAGAGTGCTTCCATTTCATGATGAAGTGAAAGAAGGGTTCATGAAGAACCTTTGAAAAATGTGTAATGACAAGTCTTATATTTCTCACACAATGGTTAGCCTTTGTCAATCTTAGTGGTCCAACCTTCAACAAACCAAAGATGAGAATGGGTGGAGCTACATTAGCTTGAATCGACCTTATTGGATGGTGGATGTGGCATGGCAAGGATGCACCAAAGTTGAGGATACTTGCCATTCACCTCCTTTCACAGGTTGTTAGTTCCTCTCTAGCAAAGAGGAATTAGTCCATATATAGCTTCTTTCAGTCAATCAAGACAAACAAACTTATTTGTAGATGATCAAGGAAGTTGGTGGCCGTGCATAGTGCCTTGCAGCTATAGGATCTATAGACTCTAGCCGCATGTTGGGATATTGATCCCAAAGATGCCATACAAGTTTATCAGGAGGAGGCACATGAGGGATTTGGTTGGAGTTACATTGGATGAGACAATCCCTCATAGTATCAATGACTCAGATTTACAATTCGATTTTGATGCAATCTTACTAGAATCTGATTAGGGGCAGCTACATATTTTCAATGTTTTTTGTCATTGTGTAGTTGAATCTTGTAGCCTTTGGCCATTTTGTTGTAATTTTTAGATAATATCTAAGTTACCGATTCGCCATACTTAGCCTCCGGATACGATACGGTACGATTTTACGATTCGGGTATGGTACAGTACGGTCGTCCAGGATTGGTTTTTACTGCGATACGTATCGGATTCTTCATGGCACTGCGATTCTTCCAGGATTCGGCGTGACGAATCCGAGCCGAATCCGCGACGTTTTTCGCGTCAAAAAGCCCAGTCCGAAAAAAAACGTCTTTTTTTAATCATTTTTTATTATTTGTTTGACCTTATGTTGACTTCTAAACATTAAAATATTCATTGCAACCCTAATTTCGACCTCCAAACACACTAAATAGGTAAAAACAATTTCATTTTAACAATTTGTGAAAGAAAAACGAATTTTTTTGCCTCCATTGCTGAACTTGCTCTCTTGCTTGCACAAGCTCGAACAGAGTTGAAGGCTGATCGTTGGTTGTTCAAGGTTGATTGCTGTGCTATTCCTAAGCACTTGCAAGTGTTTGCCAAGATTCAAGAAGACTGTAGAGCAAGATTTGTTCAAAAAAGGTAGGTTTCTTTGAAATTTTTTGATTTTTTTTTTACATTTTTTTAAAGTTTCTGTTTAACAAATGAACTATTTTGTTTTGTTTTTATTGTATTACTATTACTTTTGTTGATTGTTCTCATTCTTTTAAGCTTTTTAGTTTCAAATTTCAATACCAAAATTATTTCAATCTATTGTGCCCTGGCCCTTAGGTATTACAATGGCATCTGCTTCTAATTCAGGCCAATCTCGTTTCAAAATAAGTGCAACCTCTCCCCTTTGGAAATATGTAGAAATGGTTCAACAATGTCCAGGTGGTGGAGTATTTGTTTGGATTTGTGGTCATTGCAAAGTTCAATACACGAGCTCATACAGTTGAGTGAAAGCCCACTTGTGTAGTATCCCTGATATTGGCATCAAACCTTGTTCGGGACCTCCAGAAGGTGATGGCAAAGGCCTTGCAGATGACATAGTGTTGAAATATATTGCTGAGCAAGAAAAAGCAGATCAAAAAGCTACTAGTGTTAAAAAAAACCATCCTTTGAAGAAAGGATCTCAATCCATGAAACCCCCTACACCACCTACTTATATTCCACCTACAGAAAGCCATCCATTTATGAACATCCCTCAAGAGCAAACCGTGCCCTCATCAAATAAAAGATCTAAGGGACCGTTGGAAGTTTCATTTCAGAATGAGGCAAGAGAGATTGCTGATCAAGACATAGCAAGATGTGTCTATGCCAATGGATTGGCATTCAACGTTGTTCATTCACCATATTGGCAAAAAATGGTGAAATCTATTAATGAGGCTCCAAAGGGGTATAAGGGCCCAAGTTTTGAGAAGGTGCGTTGCACCTTATTGGAGAAAGAGGTGAAACATGTAGCAGACTCTTTGAAGCCCATAAGGGATTCATGGATTGAAACAGGGGTGACCATCGTTTCTGATGGATGGAAAGATGCAAAAAATCGCCCATTGATCAATGTTATTGCCGTGTCCCCTAAAGGGGCAATGTTTTTGAGAGCAGTGGATTGTGAGGGACAGGTGAAAGATGGTCCATTTATTGCTAACATCCTTTGCCAAGCCATTGAAGATGTGGGCCATCAAAATGTTGTGCAAGTTATAACCGACAATGCCAGAAATTGTAGGGCTGCTGGGTTATTGATTGAGGAGAAGTATCCACACATTTTTTGGACACCTTGTGCTGTCCACTCCCTCAATCTAATGCTACAAAAAATTGGATCCAAAATTGAGTGGATCAAACAGGTGTATGCTGAGGGCGAAGACATCCAGATGTTTGTCACCAACCACCATATGACACAAGGAATATTTAGACAATTCTCAAAATTGGAATTGTTGAAGGTAAGTTAATTGAAATTCTCAATATTCTTAAATTTTTAGTTTTCTTTTAATTTTAAATTTTGATTTTGTAAATTTAAATTACATTTTATTTTAATTTTGATTTCCAAACAGGTTGCAGAGACCCGTTTTGCCTCCAACACAATTGTGTTGAGACGACTTATAAAGGTTCATGAGGCACTTTGTGCCATGGTAATCAGCCCTAATTGGGCCATATGGAAGCAATCTAGCAGTGAAAGGGCAAATAGGATCAGGCAAAGGATACTAGATGATTGTTGGTGGGATCGTGTTGAGTACCTGGTCAGTTTCACTGAGCCTATACTGAGCATGATCCGTTACACAGACATGGATAGACCTTGTTTGGGAGAAGTATATGATGGTATCGACTCAATGATTGAGAAGATGAAAACCATCATCAATGCAAAAGAGGAAGATCCTGATGAAAAGTTCTTCAAAGAGCTACAGGAAATCATGGTTGATAGATGGAACAAAATGACCACTCCATTGCATCTTCTTGCTTTTGCATTGAGTCCCAAATATTATAGTCCTGAGCTTCTTTCTGTTACATCAAGAGTTGCTCCATATAGGGATGTTGAAGTGGCTCAAGGTTACAAGGCAGCAATTCGGAGACTCTTCACTGATCGTGACCAACGTGATCGAGTGAGGGCTGAGTTCATGGCTTTTGCATGCTCCGGTAGTGTTGCTCAAAATCTTGATGCTCTTCGAGACAAGTACAGGGTAGATGGTCATAGTTGGTGGTATTTCCATGGGCAAGAATACATGCACATCCAACCAATTGCAATAAAAATCTTATCCCAAGTAAGTTTTATAGTTTGTAATTTTAATTTTAATTTATAATTTTATATTAATTAATAATTTTGTTTAGTTAAATTTTGTAACTCTTAACTATTTAATTTGGTCTTGACTCTTAATAGGTTGCTAGTTCATCTTCATCAGAGAGGAATTGGAGCACATACTCCTTCATCCACTCAATAAAACGCAATAGGCTGCATTCAAAAAAGGCAGAGGACTTGGTGTATGTGCATTCAAACTTGCGCCTCCTTACACACAAGCAAACTTCCTACAAAGAAGGAGACACAAGGAGGTGGGATATTGAGCCAGAGCAGCTTGACTTGGATGCTTCCACAAGTCACTTAGCTGCACTTGATATTGATGATGAGTATGAGCCTGAAGCAGCTACTGATCGTGAGAGTGGTAGTGTCGGTGCTACTGCTACTGCTAGTGGCAGTGCTTGTGCGAGTGCCACGAATGCTATTTGTGGTTCTACGCAAAATGTAGCATCTAATAATGCTAGTTTGTTTGATAGTGATGACCCATATGATTCAGATTGATCAATGATCAATAATGGCTGATTGTAAACGTTTGACATTTTATGTTTGAACTTTAATTTATAATTTTATATCATGACAATCGAGTAATCACTAATATTTTAATATTTGACTTAGTGACTATGAAAGTGGTGATGTATTTTTGCTATGTTATTAGACTATTAATATGGTGGTGTATTCTGAACTTAATTACTACTGCAAATATGTATATATTTCTGATTTTTATATGTTTTTGTATTGCCGTACCCAAGCCGTACCCAAATCCAAATTTTTTCGGTTCCGATCGATTCGCTGGTACTGCACTCAATCCAAAACTAATCGGTAACTTTCTAATATATATGCACTTTGGCAATGAAACAATCAAATTTGTCAATTTAAGTCTAATGCCATGCATTAATGTACTCTAATGTCTATGTTGAATGCCTTATCAATGTTATCATACAAATATTTGAAATTTCCTTATATTTTAAAAAATTTCCTATTTTTTTTAATAGCCATCACCTAAAAAAGGGCCTCTGCAAAAAATTGTCCCAGAAACATGGGGGAGCATAGGATTGATGTAAAAACATATTATCAATAGATTAGTTCTCATTTGCATAGGCTTTCTTTTTTGTTTTCTAGTTTTCATTAGCCATCATAATATTTTGGCCATCAATATTTTTTATTGGCACCAATGGTATTATTTTTATAGCCCTCTACATTGATCTCAATTTAAATTATGCTTGGCAAAGGTTAATACAACACCCATATTAAACATAAATCACTATTGCACAAGTGTCAAAATAGTTAGACTAACTGATTGGGAAACAAATGACCTTTTGCAGTTAAGAAAACCTAGGATCTCATTATATTGATAGTAAATTACCCTAGTGCAATATAAACAATCTATATAGCAATAATCAGGTGGAAGCCTTGGCCCTCCTTGAGGGATTGGGGATTGGTAGGGAAGCAAGATGGCAGAAAGTTTGGAGGACTTAATGGTTTTGATGAGTGCAATATAATGCCATACTTGTCAGGCATGGTGACTATACACCATAATTAAGAGGCTTTCCAATCCATTAAAGAAAATCAGATTATCCATATCAATAGGAAGGGTAACTGAGCAACAGATTTTGCAGCCATTTGGATTATTATGCTCTTAAATACTTCACGTGACCCTGAAACATGGAAGTGATCACCCTTTTACATGCAGAACCACTAATATCATAACTAAGGAATGCAGAGAGTATAAGCTCCCTTGTCTATGGGTTTGCCTAGGTGAATTTCCAAAACCTCATGAGGTTCACATATCAAAAGTACACATTGCATGACAACTGTTGAAGGAATATTTGAACTTGGGTTGTCTATAAAACTGACACCCTGTAACACATTTTCCTTTTGAGAATTGCCTGTCTTTGTCTTTTATGAGATGGCAGCTAACTTTTTGTTCTAGGGGGAGACTTGCCTTTCTTTATAAGAGCATCTTCTTCAACCTTTAGGTGATTTTATTTTAAGCCTTTCACCCTCTTTTGATCCGTCCACACCATTTCTTTATGGTCATATTGAGGCCAACACCTTTGCCTATGCCATTGGTGAATCTTGTTTTATATTCCTCAAAACTATTGGCCTATGAGGACATGCTCTGCAAACCTTTTTCCCATAATCATCATTGGACAAGGTTATGGCAACATTCATGTGACACCCCTTTTTTCCGATTACAATATAAAGGAGAATATTTTCGTTATTGCATTCCAATCTATTCATGCTGAATATCTCCCTCTACTATTCTTTATTGAACATCAGAGAGAGCTATGTCCTCAATATTAACCCATAGAAGTACATGTATAATCAGATTAAAGATGATATCAATTCCTTTCAGGCATTGACACTATAGTTGCAACCATGGATGAGGATGTAATGTCCCCTTCTCAGATGTGATCATTTTTGTTGACCGTTGGCCTATTCCGGAGACCCGTAGGCTACGCGGATGGTGAAATTAGGGTTTCCTAATTTTGAGGAGGTTGTTGCTGGAAATTTGGATTTCTGATTGCTGATTCTTTCTGGGTTTTCAGAGAGCTTTGCAGTGGTATGTTCAGTTTGGCATTCCGAGCAACTTCATGAATTTACTATTTTTAGTAAATTCTATTTTTAGCAGTGGACAGATTGGGTTTAGTTCAGTTGGTCTTCTTCTTCAGTTGGTTCAGCTAGCACTTCAGTTTTGGCCTTGGGCGCATATTTCTTGGAGAGATAAGTATTTTCATTATAATATTATATTTTAATATTATATCCCCCTTTGCCTAGCAGTACAACTTTAAGTTGTTTTTAAAAAGGGGACTTAAAGGGTCAGGGCGCCATGGAGAGATAAATTATATTTTAAAAGTCAAATATTGAGCTTAATGAAAAAGGACGCCTACTTGAGGGATTGACTTTTATTTTAAAAAGTGAAATATTTCAATAAGTGAAAAAAGACGCCATCTTTTGGAGGGAAATGTTGAATTTGAAATTAGGGTTTTAGGCGCCCTTCTTGAAGCTTCTAGATGATTCTCTCATGTCTATTTAATCAGGCCTCAGCTCTTCATTTGGGATCTTTTGTCTACCACATCGTTATGCTGCTGGATTGTCTTCAAGCACTCGCTTCGAGGAAAGCGCACCTCCTAGCATGGGCTCATCTTCTTGCTTGAAAGATAGCAACTAGTTGAGAGGTTAGCTTGTAATAGGTTTGATTTGCAATTTCAGTTTAGTATTTGCATTTGGAGTTCTAGTTTTGCATTTATGTTCATTTCTGGAGTTGCTGAACATCATATGAGAATGTAAGATTTGCTCACAGCTTTTGAAATAAAATTATTTTGGTTCTGGGCATTGAAGAAATCTGTTTCCTTAAGCTAGGCGACCATCTTTGCCAAGTTATAGATTTTATATTGCTCATTTGGATTTTTAAAAGAAAATCGCCCTTTTAAGAGGGCCGTACCTTTCTGGAATTGGCTTTGGGATCTGTGCAAAATAAATAAGAGTCAATAGGTGAGGTTTATGCATTCCATTTGGGGCGCCATCATTACTAGAGCAATCTGCATTTGGTTTTATGTCAATAGGGTGAGTTTTGAGTAAGTTACGTGCATTCTAGTGAGTCACTATGTTGCTGTTCTGAGTAATTTCTGTCATAATCAGTCAATATCAGACTTGGGGAAGTTTAATAGTTGAGTGAGAAGTTGTTATAAAAAGGGGTTTGAAAGTATTGGAGAGGTTTCTTATATTGTTGCAGCATTGAAGGCTTCTAATCTTGTGATTCTGACAGGTTCTCTGATACATTGTAAGCTGAATAGTAGTACTGTCAGCACTTCTCAATTCTTCTCTTTGATTCTATTGTATTTCCCACTGAATAAGTGGAAGAGGTTGGCTTGCCGCCTATTTACTTTCAGTTCAGTAGTTTAGGGACCCTCTGACCATATGCTCGCCACCTCTCGGCGCCATTCTTGGTTAGGGTTACATTCTGTTCATCATGCATTGATCCTCTGACCATATGCTTGTCTGCACAGGCGCATTCTTGGTTGGAGTTCCCTTCAGTTTGCATTCGCATAGATCCTCTGACCAATGCTCACACCTTGCCCACATCGGGATCTTGGTGTACATTCTGGTTAGGGTTACTTTCCGCATCGTTTTCGTTTAGTGCTAACCTTAACGGGTGCGTGTTCATTGTAATTGCATTGTGAAAAACAAAAAAAAATTGGTCCGGTTCATTACAGAGGAAGATTCCTCTACTTAATCCTTTTCTTCTAGGTTCTTTCATTACATAACAGCTTACTTGAGGATCTTGTGACTTGTCCTTAAACATCATCCTCTTCATATATTATTTTATCTTCCTCATTAGATCTGAGGGGATTAAGAGAAAAGATAGTATCTTTACCAAAAGATTTGAGAAATTCCAAATTAAACCTGGGATCCATCTCAACAATAGGATATCCTCTCTTTTGTGCAAGTGCCTACCAAGTATGATAATTTCTGTAGCTCCTCTTCTGGCTTTAGCACACAAGGAAGCTTGGTGATTCTTATTTGTTTATTTCTCTTGGTGTAGTGTTGGTGATGGTCAATTTCTTCAAACCTGTACACACACATTTAAAAATTAAAACAACGTTCTCCAAATCTATAAACTCAATCATAATCAACTCAATACAAGTCAAGGAATTATTTTTATAAACTCATATGCAAATACACTGTGAACCCTGTTGAGAACAATAAACACAGTTATGAGAAAGCTTGCTCTGTATACTAATCTGCAAGGTTTTGGTCCTTGTGTTTCATAGCATGCATAATATCTATGGCTATGTCTGAAAACAGTGACATCATCCTTTCAAATATCATTGCGTGTATAACATTGACATATTTTTTAGAAAAAAATGAATTGCTCTTTTGTGGCTTACAATGAAGCAGGGGCTAGGCAATTTTAACTGGTGCACTTGTATTATACTTAATGTTGGAACTTGTCAATTTGTCCATGTTTTAATTAAAGACATGATTTAGTATTTTATAATACTTGAAACTCCAATTTTGTTGTACGGTAGACATCTGAATTTGAATAATCTCTTCAACCATTGTAGCCTGGTCATAAATCTGTATCTCAAGTGATTTAAACCATGTTTGCAGAAATGTTATAAAAGTCGTAATTTATTCCAATTAATCTCTGCTCAGCCTTGCTGCTGCTTTTTCCCCAAAAAAAAAAAAAATCTCCGGTTTTGTCAACTAATTGGTCAACCTAGTTTTTTGGTCAACAAAGCATGATTTAATTGTGATTAATTTCCAATTAAATCTCAAAATTTTCAGGAATTGTGATTTTTTCACAATTTTTGAAACAAATGCGATTTTGTCTATACAACCTGGAATTTGGTCAATCCTGCTTATTTTACACCATTTTTTTGATTATTCAACACCAAATTTGGCAAATTAAAAATAATCAGTACACCCTAACCCTAACCCTAACCCTAATCCAATTTTTATTTGCTTAAGTGAAAAAATCTTTATCTTTTGATTTGCCAACTGCTAAGTTATTGCTGAGAAAATTTTTGCTACCATGATTTAAACAATATATTTGCAATTAGAAAAGTTGTGGAGTACAATAGAGCACCATCAGGATTGCCAAGCACTTGTGATGTCATACTGATATTTTCCGACATTATGTTGTTGAAATTAACAGAATAATATTGGGCTCTTATGGTCTCAGATTTTCCTATATTCTAGTAACCTGCAATTACTTTGTGCCACTCATCAGAGTTGGACTGATGTAGTTGCACCATGTTGTTAGTGTGCAAATCATCTCCTCCTTAAGGAAGACACAACATGTTTCTGATATCATTTGAATCAATGTGAGTTACAACTTATTTTTCTTCATATATTACAGAACTCTTATCTATAATCTGGGTGATGGCACCCACTAAATTTCTGGAATAACTGGGCCAATCCATTATAGCAGAGCCGTAAGGTTTTCTGGTTTCATTGTTGTTTATGGTATATTTTTCAGTACAAATCCTCCTCCGTGGCCCCCTTTAATCCTACATTCACTTTCCTTGTAGGTATTGACAATACCTTACTCAATCACAGTGGTGAGATCCCTTCTCTGCATATACATTTTTTCAGGTTGTTGATTGACAGATCTTCCAGTAGCAGGCACTTAATCAATTTCCCAAACACCAACTTGTGTTGAAGTGCTTATTAGTTTCATTCCATTCTCATGCTTAACCATAGTGGTAATGTTAGAAAAGTTAAGTCGTTTGAGGGTATGCACCCTAGCTGTCATCTGTAAATCTTTATTTCTGTCCTGTTCCATTCAACCCCTTTGTTTTATAAATGTACTTGGTATCTTAAGGTCTTGCATAAATCTTCATGGACTTTGGACTCATACTTTCAAAAATAATTTATTTTCCATTATGAGAAATGACTACTCGTATATTGCAAAAGTACATGCAACCCTCTCATGACATGCAAAATTTGAATTTGAATTTAATAATTATTCGTACTAAGTGTGTGCTCTTACAGATCCCTTTCTTATTAATTGTTACATTTGTATTCATAATTCCTCTTTAATGTAGTTCTCATGTGATTAATAAGGTTCATTAGCCTTTTAAAGTTATTAGCATGCTGGTTGTGAAGTTGAAGCTGGCAAGTGGTCATGGTGGTATTCTGATATTTCTCAAGTCTTTGTAATATTATGAAGCTATTTATCTGAACATCAGCACTAAAATTCATACAGACCAGACGATAGCTGAATGTATAAGCCAATTTTGCATAGGAACTTATTGGGAACATTGACACATAAGTTCAGGCTGACATTTTGATAATCCAACAATATAAATGCCTCAGCCAAAATTTTGAATGAGCCCATCAGAACATCAACATATGGGTAAATGTTTATGCGGACACTACTGATAAGCCAATGATTTAGAAAATTATTAATGGTTTTGTTTTTGCACTGATTTATCATTTTGAAGACATAGATTGACAATCCTATAGACGAATCGACCTATATAATTTAAAAATTGGCAAAGTTCTTCATGACACAGTATTGGAAGGATTAAAGTTGGACTACAAAAGGATCTTTAACTTAAGGAAGCATTTTTTGAGAATATGGACTAAGAATAGGACCAGCCATAATTTTTTTTAGATGAGCACTTGTCGCTACTTTTTGAACAGTCCCTGATGAAATCTGAGGCTTTATCAGAGGATTATGGTTGCTCATGTTTGGAGACAGCTTCACTTTGTGGGATAACAAAGTTCCAATATTGTTGTTATTTGTAGATCCAAAAAATTTAAAGGAGAGACAAGGGAATGGCATCATCCTTAGTCAACTAATGAATTTTTTAAATGTTTGGAAGAGCTCATAATGAAATTTTATCAATGTTGGAAAGGAAACAAAGACCTATCATGTTGTGGGTCATTGACTATGATTTAAATTATTCACCCACCTACACCTATCCTAAGCACAAGGCACTTGAAAGCATAGAAGCATAAATCCTCAAAAATCGCAAAAATCACAATTTTTTAAAAATCTCATAGTTCCACGGAGTTTCCTGACGGGGGGATGTGGGGACGGGGGGACCAAGGGCCTAAGTTTGGGGACGACGGGGGGATGGCGGCGGGGTGGCGAAAGGGTGCTAAAATACATATAATACTTGAAAAAATAGTTATAAAAAGATGTATAAGTATAAGAATTATACATCTTGGAGACAACTAGGAGTCCCCTAGACGTCTTGAGGACACCCCAACATCCTCGAAGTCCTACCGGCGTATTGGAGACGATGATGCTGGTGGTGGGATGGTGGTGTTGGTGGTGGGCTTATGGGAGGATGTCCCCCCCAAGTCCCCAAGTCTTCGAGATGGGGACGTCTAGGAAATGTGGGGTTTTTTTTGGGGGGGACGCGTCCCTGTGGAACACTGATTTAAAATCTCTGATTGAAATGATTTTTCGGGGAAAAATCATGATTTAATCAGCTACGATTTTCAATGATTTTTAAGGGTTTAAATTGCAAGAAAGTTGCCCAACCAATTCATCATGAAACCCTAGCTGCACAAAATTGCTAATTAATCAGTTTTTTTTGTTGATTTTTAGCACAAAACTGAGCGTTGGGTTGCCTAGGTGAATTCCCAATTCCTAGGAACAAATACCAAGAGATACATTGTTTCTAATGAAAAGGATCCAAAGTTGAAGAGGAACCAGATATGGTAGAGGTTTACAATGAAGAGGATGGTAGCAATGGTAGAAATGGATAAGCCTGATTGTTGATACAGTGTAAAATTTGTGTTATGCGATGAAGATGATGGTAACAATGGTGGAAATGGATAGGCCTGATTATTATACAGTGCAAAAATTTGTGTTGAAAACATTCATCTTACTTTCCCATTGATGGCAACATATTTTGTCAAAAATAGCAATTCAAAGCCATTAAGATCTATAATGAGAAAATTGAAATTTTTTGGGCACACCATAGGCCTTAAAAGAATTCAGGAATTTAAATCAAGGCTAGAAATTGCAGATGACTCTGTTTTTTGGCATCAAGATGCATTAAATACTGCCAATATTTATTAACATGCTCAAACATTTTTGTTTCATTGGTTGACCATACAAAGATTGGCATCACAATACAACACAGGGAAGCATGCCAATCAATTTTTACAATTTTACAAGTTAGCTTTGATGTGACAATGTCTCCTAGTGGATGTTGTTACTGCTCGGTTGTTGATGATATTATTGGTTTGTGATGCAAAGCTTAGGAGGATTCTAGTATAGCTTGTTTGGTTGGAGCCCGTCCAGAGTCCATACTTTAGAGATTATATATTTGCTTTTGGGGCATTGACATGGACATACAGTCATTATCATCTGAAACCTCTGATCAGAATAATCTTGACCTTAAAAGCTTCCAAGAAGATTTATCAATTTTTTTTCATTGCAACAAATGCATTCAAGATCAAGTACATGGAACATTGCAGCCTCTTACATTGTCTCTCTTGACCTTGAGAGTAAGTACACATTATATTTTATGGAAAAGTGCTCTGATTTCATAATTTTGTGGATTGTGTAGTGATGGATAAATTTTCTTTTGCTATTTTTTGAGTGAAGGTCAGTGGTATTCAGTTTTTTGGTAACAAATGTTTTACCATGATTTCTGCATTTGCATGGAAATGGTTCAGGGCTGGATGGCCCTCCACTGGCTTTGCACTGGAGGATACTTCCATTATATTCTGATTTGTTTTGGGTGAGTTTTAAGGCTCAATAGTTTGTATATTAGGGGTACATTATCAACTTTGGGGTATTTCTGCCTAGATCAAGAATGAGTGAGAGGCTCTTCATATTTTGGACTCGAGACATGGCAGCTTATCTTTGGTTTTTCCATCTTCGAATATGCAGTGAAAAGAAAAGAGGGAGAGCAATCATTTCTCTCTTATTTAATCAAGAAAATGAAGTGATTTATCTTGTATAAGTATTCCTGGAGTAAATAAGGATTATTTTTTATTTTCACGAGAGTTCATGTAACTTTCATCTTTACAGGACATTAGTTTTTGTTAATACCCCTCTGTCCCTCTTACTTCCCATCATATTATCTTTTAGTGATGCATTGTATAAACCTGCTAATTTATTAACCTTATAAAAGGGTGCTTCTCAAAATATATTAATGAAATCTTGACTAATGTAAAGAATATTTACTATCTTGAAGATGTGTACAAATAGTATAAGTCTTGTTTGCTTGTGGTTATCTGTATAAGTCTTGTTTCCTTGTGGTTATCTGCTTATATGCAAATATTTTCTGTAAAGATGCCCAAGAAAAGCTGGATGTATTCTGCCTGGTTTCGCTGTCAAATATTTTTAGCACTTTTGCATAGGAAAATGGTGTGAAACACTTATCTCACTGCATACCATAGGTAGCATATATAAACCCTTTCTTATTTGACCTTGCCTTACTTCCAACTTCAAAGATTTGCTAAAGAAGCAACCAACTCAAGAATGTGTGCTTGAACACAATTTTAGTCTTCCAGGGACTGTAAAATCTAAACAACCGTTGCTCCTTATTTTGGTTCTCAACATTTTTATTTAGTCAAGAGGAAAGTGGGACTTGTGCCTTCTGGTCATGGAGATCTTTATTTGCATGGAAATAGAAGAATTTTTCATCTCTAATAACTTAAACAGGTTCTGAATCTCTTGCATTTTGAAAACCAGTTTTGAGTAATAGTCTTGCAGAACTTTAGGTAAAAGTTATGCACCAGCTGGTAGAAATTATGTCAAAGAGATGATGTATAGAGAACATAGATCTGGCCCTCTGGTGCAATTTCTGAATAAGAGTGGAAGATGGTAGCTAGGGTTGTTTTATTTAGAGGGATTTGACACACTTTCTTGCCCATGCCAACTTTCTGTTTCAATTCTTAAATTGGACCAGCTTTCAACTTTTTCTATGAGATTCAATCACCAGTATGCTGAAAGTTTACAAGTATTTGGTACCATTAAATTCACAATCAGATATTATAATGGATATATTGGACACTAATGACACTGATAATAACCCAGCTCTTACACCACATGCAATCAACAATTCAACATTTTCATTGTGTAGGGCCGCTTTGAGATACTCTCCTTGTCAGGCTCTTTCTTGCTCACTGAGAATGGTGGAACACGGAGTAGAACTGGTGGGCTGAGTGTTTCATTGGCTGGTCCTGATGGCCGTGTTATTGGTGGAGGGGTGGCTGGAAATTTAATGGCAGCCAGTCCAGTGCAGGTAACATCAGAGGCATACATTTTTATCTTTGTTATTTTTATCAGTTTATTTATGCAACTTGCAACTTGCTGCAGGTGGTGGTAGGTAGTTTCATTTCAAATGGCCGAAAAGCTCAGGCTAAGACAGCAAATCCCGAGCCTTCCATTGGCTTGTTACAGGCTGGGAATTCTGGTGGTCCAGTAGCTTCCGTCCCCCTGTCTAGGGGACCTATGAATGACTCCTTGGGAGCTAAATCTGGTGCTCCTAGTAATCCTTTGTTGAATCAAGGTACTGGAGCTTCTTCTATTGGTAACAATGCTAATCAGCAACAAGTTCGGAATGTTGCCAATTTTCAGTCCATGGGCTGGCCAGGTTCACAGTCTATGAGTGACATAAGGCGTAACACAGACATCAATATCCCTTTGCCTGGTGGTTAACTAAGAACTTGAAGTTTTCAGAATTTGATTCCCTGGCTTAAGTATTGACCACTGTTCGATGATACAATCGACTGCTAAAGGACTTAAGGCTAGGTGTGAATATCATCTGTTCATTTTTAAATGTTGTTTAAAGCTCATTAATTTGTGTGCACTTTTGAGAACTAACCCAGAAAAGATGCAATCCTTGGAGAACAGTAAAACCAGCTTAGCAAGCTGACTCCATTATATTTGATGTAAAGCTGAAAAGCTATGATTGTAGTTTAAATTGCTTTTGGATCACTGATGAGCCCCTTTTTGGCTCTTCAAAGAACTAACATTGCCATTCACAAGGCACATGTTTGCTGGGGTCTATGTGGATGATGTATTCTCCTTAACTTATAAGTTGTTTTTATGATATTGCAGTTCATGCAGAGTTGGGTCCGTCAACTTTGATGAGCATCTGACTTATTTTACATGATTAATGCACAACATTCACTAACTTGAATTAGTGAAAAATTCAATTCTAAGTATGAACAGATTGATAGATAAAGCTAGCTTCAGGGTGTTAGCTTGTGCGCGGCCTAATTATTTCTAGACATCCAAAAAATATGTCATAATTTTTTAACATCAAAGTTTCTATATTTGGAATTTACTCATCAAGACATTGTTAGCTTCTAAGCTATGGCCTGATTCTAAACTTAAACAAAAAATGTTAATAATTTTTAAATATCAAATTTTTGTATATTTGGAATTACCTCAGTTAAGAAATTTAGGAAAAAGGGATAAGCATAATGTGGGGGTCAAGTCAATTTTTAGCATATCTGTGAATGTAGAGATGTATAAATTTCTAATAAGGACAAATATTGCTATTTATTTGACCATCTTCGGTGGAGCTACAGTTTAAATTTGCAGCTCCTGTTGACATTCCTCCATCTACGAATGTTTGCCCAAATATCTTTGCCCCTTGATGAGATCCGGGAAATATTTCAAGATGTTGGAAATGTTTTTTCATTTATAACCATTTAGAGTTATTTATTGAGATATTATGTTTTGATCCAAGAAACAAATAACAACCACTATAATAGTAGTTGAAACAATAAGGTAAAGCAGATGCATTGACACGCATATCCAAAGGATTTTTTTATTAAAACTGTAGTTATGTAATATTGAATTAGTCATTTTAATATATAAGTCGGTGGGCAAGTTTTATAAAGGATTTTGGGGACATGTTTAGGCACATCATAGCTAAGGGCATTGTTCTTTGCAGTAACTTCAAGTATCATCGACTGTCTACCTATTACGTTATGTGTATAAAACCTTATGATATTGTACGAGAATGTAACATTATTATGAAATCTGACACATCATATCCATGTTGTGATCTATGCAAACGAAATCTTTCTCTTGATCAATGAGACGTCCTTGTGATATTACATATATCATATGAAGTTGGTTTCATCAACTTTGATGATCATTTGCCTTTCGATGTTCAATACGATTGATGCAAACTATTCAGCAACTTGAGTTAGCAGACAATGCAGTTCAAACAAGGAAATACATCAGCAGATCGTGTCGACTTAAGTGTTAGCCTCAAAGCCACGGCTTAGTTATTTCTGAACTGCCAAAGCAACATTGCTCATGATTTGTCAAATGTCAAAGTTTCTATTTTGGAGTATTTATCTATTTAGGTAAAAGGAATTTACATGGTGTGGGGCGGGGCCTAAATTTGGCAGTTGACTCTGGTTGTCGAGCAAAACTTTCATGATGGTTATCTATTCAAATTTGCTTGTCAAATATTAAGACATATTTTATTATAAACAAAATTACATATAAAGTAAATATATATAACAAAATAATTCTATAAATTGTTTGACAGTATCTGAAATCTGACCTTTTATGTGATACAGTTCCTAAAATTTCAACGTATTTTACAACAAAAATAGCTAAATACAGCCATACAGCCATCAAATTTAAGCCCTGGCGTAGAGCAATTCATAAAATATTGTGTTCATTTCAATTTTATTCATTTCTATGAATCCAAATTTCTACATTCCTACGATTTGATAGATGTATAGCGCTTTTATCGAGGGCCCGGCATTGAGGATGATTTGATCATCTTGGGATACTAGGTGACGTGTTGCTCCCATTTATCCGTATGCTTTTTGTCTCGTTGGTGAGATTTGGAAAATATTTCAGGACGTTGAGAAATTATTCTGCCATTCAAATCAATGAATTAGAAGATTTTTTTTTATCGCAACAATAATGGACAACCATATTATATTGTGTTAAAAATAACACTATAAATTTGATGAGCCTCTTCTCGTGAAAATGAGACCTAACTGACAGCTCCTTGGAGGCATTGGTTTTCAGATATTTTTTAATATATTCTGATTGACAACGTAATTACTTAGAAATAAGTGTTTCTAAAATAAATGAAACTTCATTATATTCCTATGTTCTACCACGGCGGGACGAGTTATGGGGACAACATTTTTTTAGGGGATTTTTGGGGACGGGGGACGGATATATATATAGAGAGAGAGAGAGATTTTTTAAATATAGGGAGAGAGAGATTTTAAAAATATAGGGAAATTTCAGATATTCATTAGTAATAATAATCATAACAATGAACATTCATAAAGTTGCAAATGTAATCATCAATCATATTGACATATGTATTATAGAGTCGAACAAATTAATACTACAACTACCTAATTGTTTCCATGGACCATAATTCATGTCAAATAGTCAATATGCATATGATATAAAATAGTAAAATGCCCAAAGACTACAAGTTTGCACTACAAATGTCAAAATGACAAAGTCACAAGTGTCCAAAACATAGTAATACAAAGTATGATGGTTGCCTCTACTCGACATCTGCCAACATTGCATCAAAATCAGACTCAGAGTTTGAGTCACTGTCACTATGAGGGGTTGGCTCATCTAATGG
Organism: Sequoia sempervirens; assembly: GCA_007258455.2. NCBI lineage: Eukaryota > Viridiplantae > Streptophyta > Pinopsida > Cupressales > Cupressaceae > Sequoia > Sequoia sempervirens. The sequence continues at coordinate 57,236 of VDFB02366659.1, forward strand.
AACTCCAATCAATCCCTCCTATCTCTCCTCCTCACCAATTTGTGCGACATCCTCTGGATCAACATCCCATCGTAACGCTGGAGTTTGTCTATACTAAGGAGTTTGACGATCCTGGAGTCACAAAGCACTATGCACAACCACTAATTTCTCTGCCTGTCTAGAGGTCAGTCAGCCTATTCCTCTTGATAAAGTGAATAAAGTCGTATGTTGACCAATTCCTCTCTGTAGTAGAGGAACTAGCAACCAATGAGAGGAGACAAAAACTAAATTAGTAATTTACTAAATAGGACATTCAATTTAAATTATGATTATATAAATGTTAAACACTAATCTAAATCAAATTATGTTAATCTAATGTATTACCTGTAAAAGGAGGCGAATAACAAGCGTCCTCAATTGTGGTGCATCCTTCCCATGCCATGACCACCATCCAATAAGATCCCTTTGAGCTATTGTAGTTCTATCTACCCTGGCCTCTAGTTTGCCGAATGTTGGACCACGAAGATTAGCAAAGTCAGTGAATTGTGTATGAACTAGACTGGCCTCCTCAACTGAATACATTTTTGCAAGGGCCTTCATAAACCCTTCTTTCACCTCATCGTCATCACAAGGAGGCATCCTACTAAGTCTTGGTACATACCATTTGGGATTAAGAGCAAAGACTGCCATATGAAGTGGGGTGTTCATAGTCTTCCATTGCTGCATCACAATGGGCCTAATTTTTTGCTCATATAATCCTGAATTAGGATCCCTATCAGAAATTGCTTTCTTCATTTTTCCAAGCATGGAGTCAAAAGTTTCATAAATCTCTCCAAGACTTGGAGAGTCTGTATCAGCATATCTAATGACATCCACAACTGATGAAATGATGGAACAAATATACCTACAAGCCAAAATTTTAAAAAAGACAAGTTAGAATGTAGAAAATCAAAAAATAATAAAATCATATATATATTTTTTATAAAATCAACAATCAATAACAATTTTTTACCTCACATTGGACCACCAATTATCATCAATTTTTTTGTTGTTGGATGCTTCTCCCTTCTGCAGTGCTTTCCATAGACCATCTATTCCACTTTGAATTAACTATCATCAACTGTAGAGCCTCCTGCACCTCAAGCATCCTCTCTAACAAAATAAAGTAGTTGGCACACCTTGTCTAAAGAGGGCATAAGTGAGGTGTGATGGTTGTAAATAAACATCTAAATGTCTCTAGCCTCTACAACCTCTTGGTGCACCCAATCTATCTTCCCTATGTCTTTCAATGCGTTGTTCAACGCATGAACACAAGAGGTCCAAAAGATGTGCTTGTAAGCACTCTCAACCATCAAACTTGCTAATATGCACACACGTGTTGAATCAGTAACAACCTGCACAACATTGGCTGCCCCAACCTCCTCTATAGCCTCTTTCAAAATATTAAATTGGAATTTTGCATCCTTGCGCTTCCCAGAACAATCAATGGCTCTAAGGAAATATGAACCAGTTGAACATGTGACTATGATGTTTATAAGTGGCCGTTGTTTAATATCGGTTCACCCATCCATGATAATAGAGTAGCTTGTTCTAATCCAACACTGTCTCATGTCCTCCATCACCACACTCACCTTAGAATATTCTTTGTCAAGGAGTGTAGTGTGTAATTTATTTTCTCCAGGGGGAATGAATGAGGTACCAACAACTGCCACATCTCTAAACATTTGTTTGAATTAGGGAGAACGTGCTACATGCAATGGGATGGCATGGGCATAGAAAAATTTGGCAATAGAAGACTCTGCCACATCTCGTGCTTGCACATTGAACATACTTGCAACTGTATTTTGCTACTCACTAGAAGTACTAGCCTTCCTCTTCCCTCTTGTGGAAATATGAACACCACCCGCACCACTACTACCATGACCAACACTAGGATCACCAAGCATAGAGGACATAGGTGAGATTGAATGTGCAGATTGAGTTCACATTGACTGCTCCATAGGCTTTCCTTCGGCCTTCACGTGCAATCTATAACACTATCCTCTCAAAATCTTTTATTTTTGTACAAGCCTTGACCCCATGGCCTACAAAACCCAATAGATGAGAATAGACTCTTGTATAGCTCCCATAATATTTATCTTTGCAAATGTGGCATTGCCACAATCTACTATCCCCAGTGTTTTTCCCTTTGCCTTGGTCTATACGTGATGCTAGTTGAAGAAGAGGTTTTTTAGGATTAAAAGGGTCTTTTACATATTTTTTCAAATCTTCATAAGGGATATCAAATGGGTTTGTTTAAGGTTGCCCCTTTTCAACGGAGTGGGTTTCTTCTCCCCTCTCAACATGCCAAGTATCTTCACTATTGCTGCTCATTTTGTTTTGTTTTGTTTTTTGCAAACTGAAAATAAAATAAAAATACAAAAAATCATACGTTTCATCATTTTAACTTAGAAAAATAATGGAAAAAAAATAAAAATAATGGAAGAATAACACCTCTTTCACTTCTCGTGTTGGTTCTTGCCTTAATGCTCTCCTTTTTTCCTTCTAAATGTTGGTTTTTCTTCTCTAATAGCTCCTTCAAACCCTCCTTATTCTCTTCTCACTTTGCTCTTGGCTGCAAAATTTTTTTGGCATGTTAAAATGAGGTCAAATGAAGATAAAAAGTCTTAAGTTGCCATATTAGGGTTGGGAGGGCGTGGGGTCCACAAAGGAAAACATTAAAAAAAAGAAATTAAAAATTTGGCTTTTTTTTTGTGTTAAATTTGCTGCTAGGAAAAGGGGGATGACCGGCTGTCCTCGAGATGGATGAGGGATGACTAGGCATCCCCTATCTGTCCCCTAGATGACTGGCTATCCCCCATCTACTTCCAGGATGTTTCCTCAATTTGGGGACGTCCTCGAAAAAAGGGGTCTTTTTGGGGACGGTTGCCAGCCGTCCCCTAGGTGTCCCCCATCCCCGAGACGTCCACGGTACTAGTATGGGGGCCAAAAGACCACGGGACGCGTCCCTGTGTTTCCTTGTTATATTCTTGACCAAAACCAACATTCACCAAACGAATTGTGTTTAATGCTTTGTTCTATACATAGATATAGAACACAAACATGAGCTACTTGAAAGTACTTCAAGAACATTGTTCAATCAACAAATTGAACAACTATTAAAAAAACACATTGATCATTTGATTTGAACGAATCAAACTTACGTACTTTAACCAAAGATCACCATAGTGACATTTTGATTCATGCAAATGCACAAAATTCTTAGCAAAGTGTAGGAAACTTGATCGTTGAACGACGATAATGTATTAAACAAAATGCATACTTTACTTGCATTAGTCAATATATATGATCAATCCATATCCTCCAATTACATTTAAGGCATTTGCAAGAAACATAGGTTCTTTAAACGTACTTTGAACTCCTATAACATATTTCTAGAAGATCTTTCACATGGACTTATTCTTGCATGCTTCATGTTATTGCCAACATGAAGGCTCAGAAAGTATAATGTCTTGAAAAGGTGAATTAGAAAGGAAATGAAATACAAAAAACACAGACAAAATTGGCTCCTACAAATTAAGCATACTAATCAAAGAAATTTTAACTTAAACTAAAAGAGGGGTAAAAATTTATTCAAACCAAAATAGAGTAGTACAAAGCAATGGCATTACACACCCCTGTTTATCTCCACTAAGTGGTCCAACTTTTGTGACAAATCCAGGGGTAATTGACCCCTTCCACAATATTCCAATTTTGCAAATGATCAGAGGCCTATTTAGCCAAACAACTCGCAACCCCATTCCATTCTCTAGGAATGTGACAGAAAGTAACATATTCCAAGGAAGCACACATATTAAGAATTTGTTTTATAATTATAGCCAAATGCCAACTGACATCCTCTAACTGTTGCCTCTTCAACAAAGTCACCACCACCTAAGAATCAGATTCACAAATGATCTGTCTCCACCCAAGAGTGCAACCGCGCTCCACAACACATAAAATGGCAAGAGCCTCCATCACATTGTTAGGATACCAACCCTTATAAACAAAAAAGATAAACTCAATAGTCCTAGAACTATTTTGCCCAACACCCCCAATACCAACATGACTAGGATTTCTGTGAGAAAAACCATCCGTGTTGATTTTCAACACACCCTGAGGAGAAGGACACCAACGCGCCTCCCTATTTATCTTTCGAAGAGGATGACAACATCTATTTCGCATGATCTGGCCAGCACCCAAAGCAACACTCTGAAAAGGAAGGTTGAGACGAGTGCAATAGGCAACATCTCTCGGATCCACACCCTTAGCGAAGTCACACTTAGCTGAAATAGTTTCTCTCAAAGAATGAAGAATTTTCCACCACAAATGTTGGACAACCAACTTCACATCTTGAAAAATCCTGCGATTCCTCTCTAGACAGTTATGCCAGATAATAAAGGTAGGTCCAAGCACCCAAGTAACTTGAAGAAAATAGAACTTAACAGGGGCCTTCCCCCACTGGGCAAAGAACTCCGCCAAAGAAGAGACATGCCAGCAAGCCTAGTTCCACACACCTCACCATAGGTGCCAAAGCTTCCTAGAGAAGGGACATTGAAAGAAGAGATGAAAAACACTCTCCTCACTATTACAACACAAAACACACATCGAGATACCCTGGAACCCTCACTTATACAAGTTATCTCAAGTAAGACACCGGTTCTGGATCACTATTTATAACTTCCTTCACACCACATTTGCACTAGTTATTCTCCAAAATGGATGGTTAGATGATATTGCTTTGTTCTTGATGGATACATGTTTGAAAGCCAATTGCACGTTCTTTCAAAAAGTAAACTCAGATTAGACTATTCTTTTTGGCATGCAAGGTTTCTTTAAATTAAAGAAAATCCCCAAATAACCATAAGTACAAAAAAATATAAATTGAAGCATAATCATTATAAGAATTTTTGTGATGAACGAAGGAGTTCACTGGAACTGGTGGACTAAGGAAGCCAATTTGAGGATTGACTTGCTGATGGATGAGATGGTGAATGTGGTAAAAGTTTCGTAGAGGTGCTCTCACTAATGCCTTAATTGAGGCATTTTATGCTTTCCCATTCTTTGTCAACTGGTGTGCTGATTTTCTTCCCCGCAACTTATTTGACTCCACCACCCTTAAATAAATACTTGAAAAACTATTTTTTAGTTCGCAAGTGTTTGTAATCTTTCAGTTGTGAACTCACACTTTGCTTTTTTCATTGAATTCATAAAGGTTCTGTCCACCTTCCATGGACAATTTCAATTGTTCGTCAATGTTAACTAACCACTTATTACATATTTATACTACATCTAGCTTTCTTTCAAACCCTTTCACCCTTCTGATAAAATTCGTTAATTTCATATTGAGAATTTATGTAAAATTTGCTGGATAATAATTTGGAAAATATGAAACAAATTGAATTTCTTCATCCTTGAACAGAGTATTTTTACAGTGCCAAGTCTTTAAGAGTCCAGGCTCTCTAGTTGCTTCGGCTGCTCAACACAATAGTGAAAAGGTCTAAAGCAATTTGGCGATCAACAATTTGACATAATCAATATGAAGGCTTTCGATTCTATTTTGATTGATATTCCTCTCCCACAAACTAGCTTTCAATTTTACAATTTCAGTTTTGAGAGTTTTGCCTCAACCCACATTCTTTCAATATGTACATGAATTTGCCTGAATTTGATGAAGCCTTGTGACTATCAAGTTGCATGCTGGAAAGGTCATTTAAAGAAATTTTCTCTAATGACAATAAACTCCTTAAAGTTTGGACATCACTGGAATGAATTTGATCTTTTCTCTCTTCAATAATATCTCCTTACATCCATCTTACTGTACTGTTAGAGGATTCATTATGGAAACTTATCACTTGCCTCCATAAAATACATTCATCAGACTCGGTCATTGTAGCCAACTATTGTGGCTTAGTTCCCCTATTCTTGGTATTATTCATTAAATCTATAAAATCATCTAGATCTGGGTCAACCTTCTGTAGCGATTACACGTCAAACATTAAGGGTGAGTATGCTTGGGTTGCAAGACTTACCTCCTGCAATCATCTACTTTTTGAATCATCATTTGTTTAACCTAGTGGATGGACTTGGGTTACATTCCCTGTTTGCTCCAATTGATTTTTTTTTGGGGCTAGTTTAACTAAGGGTTGTGGGTCCCTCGCCTTTTCATTTATAGTATCATATTTCATTTCAAGTATGAATGGTAAGCCATTTGACACGGAGCCGCATCGCTCACTCTGTTATGAAAGAACTAAAACTATTACATCACTCCGACAAAAGATGAACAAGATAATCGCAAATCATTAGACCAAAACTGGGAAAAATTCAAATGCCAGGACAGCAGGAAAATCGGCGGTCCCAAAAGTAATCCTCCAAAACCTAACCAGCACGACAACACGCTGCCCACGGGCCAAAGGCCCGGCTACCCCTTTTTGTCACGGGATCGCAAGGTCATTGTGCATTGTCGTTTGACCTTTTTGGCAGAATATTTCTTTCTCTTCTTAACTGCTGTCAAAATAGCTGAACCTTTATCCGCTGAATCTACATTCCTAAGAAGCACCTATGAATCACCTGGCTCGAGAGACGACTCCTCCTTGACGGTAGCAAGAAGATGACCAGGCCTGCACGGTGAATGAGGAGAAGCGCAACCTGCTGCAGAAGGGATTGGTCCATTCTCTCAAGTGGCAGGAAACCCAGAAGGACTATTGGCTTCCAAAGACTTATTTTCATTACGATCCGAGGGCTCAGAGACTACATCATCATCGCAGCCATCTGAATATATGCTTTGATGGATTGGGTTTGCCCCCACCCACCATGTAGCCTCCTTAGTTGACTTAAGCCTTTTTGCTGAAGGTGAAGAATTTGTGCAGCCTTCGGTTGGGTGATCTGTTGCATAACACAACTTACACCTGAATGCCACTCCTTCATAATCCAATTCCTGCCTCCAAATTTTGGAACCAACCTTGAGCCCGATTTCAGCAGGTAATTGTTTAGAAAAATCCATCTCCACCAGAATCCGAGCAAAGGTGAAAGTGGAAAGAAGCTTTGATTTTTCGGGAGTTGCAATGAAATTTCCAATGGAGTTGCCAATCGTAGAGAGGCTAGAAGGGCCCCAAAAATGTAGCGGGAGGTTGGGGAGACGTACCCAAATCGGAATTTTTGAAAAAGACTCTGTAAGTGGGTTGAAATCAGAGTACCAGGGTTTCAAACAGAGCTGCGTTTTATCCCAAGACCATGGCCCCTTCTGAAGCAGCAAGTCCCTGTCCTCTGTGGAGCTGCAGACAACCAAGAAGAAGCCTTTGGCACAAGGGCAAATGAAAAGTTCGTCTGCCAGCAACAGTTGCCATGTTTTCGAGATCCACTTGTGCAAATCATCCAAACTTGGCCAGAGATTATGGAAACGGCAAATCAGGGTGTGCTCCGTGTGACTCCTTTCGGCTTCTAAGATATCCAATCCAAACTCGACTAGGGTTAAATCATCCGCTGGAGCCTCCAGGTTGGGAGGAGAACCCGACCTTTGATTGACAGGCTCCAAACAGGGCTGATCGCTTGAATGAAATGAGCTGTCTCTGACCTGAGAATAAGAGGATCTTGGCTGGGGGCCTCTAGAATCAAGATCAGATCGCGGGTCCAGAGGATGGGGACCGATAGAAGCAGCAGGGTCACAAGATGTTTTCGCCGAACCCTTGATAATGTTTGTCTGCCCATGTGACGGAAAAGAGTGGGGTTGACGAACGTAGCTGCTGGAAATGGAGGCCCAAACCTTGGAGCTCGCGCGAGCGTCAGGAGTCATTGGAGCGTCTAACTAGTAATTCAGCAACATAGGTTGGGCACATGAACATGGCGAAATATTTAGCTTGATGTAGGAGTACAAGGGCTCGTACTCAGCATTTTTTCCCTCCGTTTTGAAAATTTTAAAATAATTTTCTTAATATTATTTATTTTTAAAGTATATATATAGTGTCGATGAAGGTGGTGAATAGGGAAGTTATATGGATAAAGTTAAAATCGGAAGAATCTTTTCAGTTCTTCTTATACAATATTTCAAGTATTGGAAGAATCTTTTCAGTTCTTGCACAAGTATTTCGAAATAAATAATGACAAAAATTTAATGTATTAGTCAAACTATTCATATAGTACGTAACTCTTTTTATATCTCTACATATTTTACACTTTTTTTACATGTCATAAGTTTTATAAACCACTGAATTAGAAAGATGCTCTATAATTCTTAATTTCAAGTTTTATAATATAACTTCCTTATTTAATTATGATATTGCTATCAGGATTCAACCGTGTAGTTTCAATTCAAACTCATTGACCCATGTTTCATGAGTAGTGGTTCACAAGAACCCATCTCTCATGATAACGAATGGTCCACTTAGCACTCATTGCATCTAGGTGATGCTCACAGAGGTGAAGCACTGGTCCGTCCCGGGAGGTCACCCATCCGTCTTGCCCGACTCAAGCGGGCTTAACAGTTTCCAAGGTTAAGCCCGCTTGATGGTTACCCCATTTGCAAAACCGGCAAGTGTTGTGCCTTATGAACCATTCATAATAGGGCCCTTTGGCTCATCAATTGATAAGTAGGAGGTATTTTCCATAGTGTCAGGTTGATGTGCTATGAGGGATTCAGTGTAGTGTTCTTCGTCAAACTCATGACTTATGTTTTAGTAGTGGTTCCAACCCCATCTCATGATAATGAATGGTCCACTTAGCACTCATTGCATCTAGGTGATGCTCACTAGAGGTGAAGCACTGGTCCGTCCCAGGAGGTCACCCATCCGATACTGCTTCAGCTCAAGCGCGCTTAACCAGGGAGTTTTTCTCCAAGGTTAAGCCCGCTTGAGTTGTTACCCCATTTGCAAAACCCAGCAAGTGTTGTGCCTTATGAACCATTCATAATAGAGCCCTTTAGCTCATCAATTGATAAGTAGGAGGTATTTTTCCACAGCGTGTCAAATTATGATATTGCTATCAGGATTCAACCGTGTAGTTTCGAGTCAAACTCATTGACCCATGTTTCATGAGTAGTGGTTCACAAGAACCCATCTCTCATGATAACGAATGGTCCACTTAGCACTCATTGCATCTAGGTGATGCTCACAGGTGAAGCGGTCCGTCCCGGAGGTCACCCATCCCGTACTGCTTCAGCTCAAGCGCGCTTAACCAGGGAGTTTTCTCCAAGGTTAAGCCCGCTTGGGTCGTTACCCCATTTGCAAAACCTTCAGCAAGTGTTGTGCCTTATGAACCATTCATAATAGAGCCCCTTTAGCTCATCAATTGATAAGTAGGAGGTATTTTTCCACAACGTGTCAAATTATGATATTGCTATCAGTATTTAATGTTTTCTTACAATATCTCAAGTATCTTGGAGGATAAATAATAAATAAATAATGTGTAAGAGGTGTAAGAGTTGCATACTATTATGAGATGTTTGACCATGATCATATGGGCATTAGACTTTTGCCATGACTCATGATTTTGGATGCCATTTGATTTCTAGTTTCCAACATTTTTATATATTGGAGGCACGAGGTAATCTTATACTTTTAATTTATTGTTAGAGGGATAAGATGTATTGGTGTATTCACTTTTAAGATTAATACAAACTTGAGTCTCTTTGACATATGATTTTTTCTCGTAAGGATTTCTCCACATAAGCTTGGTGTTATAATTTGCATTTGTTATGTTTACTTTTTCATTGGTTCACTAATTTTATTGGCTTAATCACATGTTTTATTAAGTTAATTATCTATTGTGTTCATATTCTCATTGTGTCAATTATCTTGTTAAGCAATAATATAACTAGTGTAAAGAAGCATGTTTCAGTGTAAAGGTGGTAATTGACTTGAGATTTGACTAAACTTGATTCCAAACATCCCAAGAGTTTGGATTTGATCTTTAGTTTTCTCATCCCTTAGGCCGAATTCATGCATGTGGCTTGGAACCTAATTCACATTTGCAACACAAATTTGACCCCCAAACTTGTAAATTCAAATTTAATTTTAAGCTCAAGTTGATCTCTTTTCAGCTAGTGGTCATTTATTGATTTGAGTGCAAAATGTTTAAAAATGTACACTAGTGTGTTGTATAAAAGAACAAGCCTCAAATTTATTTTAGTTATCATGGGAGAGAAATGAATCATCTTATGACATCATGATGAATAACATTGCATCATCATTATATCAACATTTGCATAGATAGTAATAGAATATCAATTTATAAGTCTACGTAAAGTGTCTTCAAAATTATTTAAATTGTTCAATTGTTTCCAAGTGTTTGATCAAGGAAAAGGGAGAGGAACAAGTTACCTCCTAGAGTATAACAAACTCTATCAATGTCTATTGGCATCACCATGTTCAAATAATTGAGCTAAATAAGATTCAAAATATTAGAAATACCCAAGTTGAGTATGTAAACTAAGGTCTAGTCCATGTATTTGAAAGATAAGGGAAATTTTGTTTGCTAGGGTTTTGCTATGTCTATACAATATTTTTGTTCTTTCTATTATATCTATCAATATAAGATAAATTGAATCTACCACAATAAAAAAAGGTATTCTAATATGACTTGTATTAACAAATATAGAAGTTGGGATATCATAATAACCAATAAAATTTGAAAATATTATTTCATTAAATGAAAGTTGGAAAATACATGTGACTTGATTTTTATCGATTATGATATTGAAAAAGGTATTGGAAATATTGGAGGAGGCTTTGTGAAACATTTAAAAATTATAGGAGCACTTTTCTAAGGCTAGGGCATTGTGGCAATCCAAAGGGGGGTGTTGTTACAATCTAGGTAGGGCATTGAAACCCTTTAAGGGCAGTAGTGATCTTGCTTGCTACAATAAAAAAAAGGGTTATCTTGTGTTTGTCTACTTACTTTTTTCCTATTTGTAGAATATTTTTATTCACTCCAGAAACCTCTAAAACCTAAGCTAAAGTATAGGGGATACAAATGGGTATTTATGTTCAAGAAACTATCTCAATCAATCCTTTAGGAGGTATATTCCAACCTAACAACCATATTTCTATAGGCAAGGGGTGTGTGCAAACCTAGGTGCTTAGTGGTAGTGATGTGTGGGCAAAGTTGGTTGAAACACAATAAAACCCCTATGAGATATCTAATAATAGAGGTGTGTGTAAATGATGGTGTCAAGTGGATTATGATAGTGACCACAAGGGACATGAAATGAGGGGAAATGCTTTAGACTTGAGGAAAGTGGGAATGCAAGGGTTTATATAGACTTATATGGCTATGGCTAGAGGGGGTCTCTATATGACAATCTAATGGATGAATGGGAAAACTAACACTACAAATGGAGAGAGGAGGAAGAAATTATGGAGAAACCCTAATTGAATTCTCAAGAGAGGCTCTACTATGCCTCACATATGGAATTATTCAATGTTTTATCCTCTAACTATGATGGAGTCTTCTATAAGATTTCTTATGTGTAGAGAGATACTAAGTTTTCTAAATTTGTAATGAGAATGCCTAATGATATCTTATTAATGACCGAAGGGAAAATTGATTTAATTATAATTCCTTATAAAAAAATTAGTCATGTTGCTAACAAAAATAGTAAGTTTTAGAGTTAAATATGCGGGGAATAATTTGTTTACTTTCGTAAAGAGGGTCAATATCATTGGGAGTGCCAAGGCCCAAGATACGAATATTAGGGGTATCAATGAACCTATGTGATTTTTGCATCAAAAATTTTGGGGTGTTTTGTGTTGGTTCCTGAGGTTTGTGGTGTCTATAGAATCCTTCTATAATCATTAGGTTGGTTGGAAACAAGAAGTGGTCCTAAAACAAACTAGGGGAGCATAGACTAAAGTGAATGTGTAAAAGTAAGGTAGGAATTATATAGTATACAATTTCATACCTTACACTTTTATCCTACTTTAGTAGGCTAATGATAGTAGAATGAATAAACATACTAAGCAAAATATAGTAATACATAATCTTTTAAAGGATACAAAAAGATATTGGTCTTCTCTTTTTCATTCTCTTCCATGCTCATGTACCTACTTTTGTTTATGCACCAAATCAAAACAATATACTTACCATATAGAAAATTAGTAGAAATACCAAAAACACATGTATTAAATGGGAATAATACATAGCAATAAACTAAACTAAGCATAAAGTTGCATATGTGAACATTAAAATACTAAAAATGAACATATGCAAACATGGACAAAAATTATTATAAAAACAAATACAATGGTTGAAAAATAAAATACTAAATAGACACACCCCATAATCTACATGACTATTATGAACATAATGGGGTAGGATTAAAATTTGGAATGGACTCAAGGAGGTAGGATGGGCTAGTATAATGTCATGTGGGAGAATGGTGTCTAGACTAAATGGTAATAGGCTCAACTAAATAAGAACTAAATGGTAAAAGGAAAAAAGGTAAAAGTTGCCAAGGTGCCCTTAAAATGATGAAATAGGTAAATTGGGCCAAGTGACACCGAAAAGGATAAAATAGTAAAAGGGGCCAAGCAGCCCCAACAAGGATCATGCAGGATGATGGTTTCTAGGCTAAATGTTATTAGGCTCAACTAAATACGAATTAAATGCTAAAAGGAAAAACAAAAAAGTGGCCAAGCTACTTCAAAAGGTTAAAATAGGTAAATGGGGCCAAGCCACCCCAACAAGGATAGCAACTTAAAAGGAGCCAAGCCACCCTAAAAAAGATAAAAGGGTGAAAAGGGCCATGCCAATTCCACCCACTAGGTAAACTAAGTAAATGGTGTTAGGCCAAGTCCACTCATTAGGTAAATAGAGTCAAAGATAAGTGTTAGAAGAAATTAAACTAAGTGCACTTGAAATTATATTACATTACATGTCATTTGGGTTGTAACAATATAAATTAATAGAATTTGAGTAATCAAAAAGAAAAATTTAACTCACAATGTGGAAGAGAATTTCAAAATATACCTAGAAAACCACTTGAGAAGTCCATTGTCTCAAAGGATATCATGATGCATAAGTGTTTGTGCAATGTGTTATCATCCTTCTTATGCATTGTTGTCCCAATATTGATTTTTCATCCAAAAAGGTTATGAAGCTTAACTTTGACACCTAAAAATTTGATTATCCTACATAACACTAACAAAAAGCACAACCATAAGAGACACCAAAAACTACAAACATATCAAAAATCAAATATTAAATCATATATTTGAAATTGAAATAGAGATGACAAAGAGAGCTCAATAGAAAGTGTACAAACCTTTGTTCAGGAAGAGATCCAATAAGATATGGTTAGGGATGTAAGAAAAAAGTGTTAGCTATGATATTTCCAAGAATGGCCAATCCCCTATTTTGGTATCTCAACCTCCATAGATAGTAAACTAGAAAATGTAGATTGGAAAGTGTGTGCACTTAGCTTATGTGTGTTTAGGTGTAAGAATAACAATGCTAAAATAAACTTGTAAGTGTTGGATCCTTGGTCTATAGGGAATAACACCCTAGTGTGTGTATGAGCTAAATGGGGAAGTGGTGAAACACAAATAGATTTTTCCAAGGAATATAGAGAGAAATGATATGGAAATAAAAATTATAACACTATCAAAGAAAGAATGTAAACTTATTTAACAATATTACCAAGTGATGAAGAAGAGAGTGATAACATGGAGATATCACAAGTGTACAATTTTTTTTGTGTAAGATTCAATAACGAAGTATGCAACCAAGAAAGAAGAGAGGAGAAATATATATTTTAAAAGGGGTAAACGCTTTTGACTCAGAGCTATGAACTGGTGAGGTCACAAACGGGGGACCTCATCCCCAATATAAATTCTCAACAATTACACCCCAATGGGGTTTGAACCTTGATGGAAAGAATAAAAACACAACTTAACCATCACACCATGCCACTATTGGCAAAGAGAGGAGAAATATTACATGATTTAATTCATAATGATTCATTTCTTTTTTGGATCAAACATCTCTTGGCTTCCATAGCTTTGCTTTTTCTCTCTTTGTGTGATAGGTGTTTGATTCCATATGATCCTTAGGAGTTGTAGGGTTGAGGAATCAACTCCAACATGATATTAGAGCTCTAAATATGCAATTACATGCCCTCTTTTTGAGATATATGGCCTTGAGTGATCAAATAATGCATTGTGGAGCCAAACTGACTTTACTACTGCATCTAAAAAAGCCTAAGAACCCTAAGATAGCCTATCTAAATACTAAATTTGGAGTAGGGAATTTGTTTTTGCAATTGTTTTTAGGTCTTAAAATCTATGTTGAGAAATCCATATAGTTGTATGTATCCGTATAGATCCATACACTATATAGTTATATGACTTTGTGCAAAAAATGAACCCCTAAGTCTTTGTATGATTTTGCAATGGTGAGATCCTATGATTTTCAATGAGTTTTTGGGTGATTTCAATGATTTTTTTTGCATTTTTAGTGAGTTTAGGGTTTGAAGTGAACACTGTTATTTTTCCAATAGATATGGATAACTTCAGTGATTTTTTCTTACTAGTGGCACGTCTTCTAGCTTGTTCCTGGGGCTAGCTTAAACGAACCCTTTGGCCTGTTCTAAATCTTTGGAAAATATTTTATTGAATTCTAGCAAGGTTTACATTCAACAACATCATGTAATCGACCCTTATTTATTTGCTATCGTGATAATTTTTGGGTGTCTTATTTTATGGGGATTGCATTTTAAAAATTGAAACCAACTATTTTCTGCCAACCATAGATTTGAAACTAGTGATGGCCTTTTTCTTACCATTAGTTGGGTTTTTCCCCTATTCGTTTTCCCTGGTTGTTTTATCATAATTTTGGGTAGTTTGTAAGTGACATTCAACATCTTTATTTGATGAAAAATGTCATTTCATTTTTTTTTGGCTATTTCAAAACGTTTGGTTGTTTATTGAAATTATTTGGTGGTTTTTTTGTCATGCAAGAAGTTTTCATCATAATTTGGTGGTTTCCCAACTTTTTCATGGTTTTGGGGCATTTTATAGTTGTTTCCTACAATCTAGGTGGCTTTTCAGCCATGTAGGGCTTCTTTCGATGCATGTAGAATATTTTGGCCACACATGGTATATCTTGGTCACTATTTTTTGCTAACATCAACATGACATCACTATATAGTAAGATCTCCATACCTACCCCAACCCTAGTTTTTCCTTAAAGGAGCTATTTTTTCTTTTTGTCATAACTCGAGCATACAACATTAAAATTTGGTGAATGGAATATTATTGGAAATTTGGTTCTAAGAAATTTCTAATGGTGTAGGCATTTTTCTCAAAAAAATTTGTTTGTACATCTTATCACCTACTAAAGTTAGATCTCCCTTTTTAGCTCTCGAGCTCATAACTTTTGACCAATTCCTCTATTTTTTGTGATTCTTGTGACATTGGAGGGGTTTTTTAAAGCTTCTCACAACTATCCATTCATATTTTTTATATTTTTCACCAAGTAACTTTTATTTAGTTTGTCATGTTTTCACATTTTGGTTGATTACTTGGATATTTTGGCACCATAAAAAGCTCTATGCACGCAGGGTGACTTATTTTGAGTTGTTCTATATGTATTTATAGCATATTGTACTTTCTTGGCATTTTAAACATCTTTTGAATGCCCTTTTCCAATTGTAGATGAACACTAAGATAAAGTGCCACAATTGTACATGTTTTTAGAGATTTTGTACATCATGTTGTGTTATATTTTGTCCTCGCACTAAATTATAAAGTACCATGGGGATTTTTGTGTGCACCTTCTTGTTTGTAATCACAACCTTGTTTACCTTCATGCATGTGTGCCTATTTTGAACACCCTTTTTTAGTTGTAGGTACTTTCTTATGCATGTTTAGATGATATTTCTTCTCCTTAATGTACTACATTATAAAACACAAGTTTAGTGGTATTATCATCCCTCTCCCTTGTTAGCATTATGGGGGAGTTTCATACTACTAGTGCTAATGCTTCTTTGGTTTCACTTTGGAGTGAACTATGTATCTAACCTTTTTTTATTTCTATGTAGTAGGAGGATGTAGTGGTTAGTTACCCATGTATTTTAGTAAGATGAAAAACATAACATATAGACACTCTTGCATGTTTCTATTTGTGGAAGCAACCTTCCATCCTCAATTGATTAGTTTCTTTAGATTATTCACACCTATTGTAGGGGAGGGGGACTGACCACTCAACGACTCCAGGTCACGGAGAGCTGAGAGTTCAAGGCTGCCCTAATCTACCTCAACCGAGCAAGTGTTTAAAGAGTTGTTTGATGTCAAGGATAGATAATGAAGAACACTCTCAATAATTCTATCACTCTACTAACCTGAGAGTTAAGTTTGGGCTAAGCGAGCAGGTTTTGGGAACCTAGAATGTACCTCAGACAACTCTCTACCAGAGGACGACAACGTAGAATAGGGATGACAATATGACATGTTGGCGTCTCATAGGTGCATTGGCGTCCGTACAGACAGAAAGTGAAAAGGGACAATCAAAGGTGTTTAAAACCTATTAACAGCTTAGGTATTGAGGTTTGAAGTGACAAAAAAAACAAGAAATAACAAAATAACAAAATAATAAGAGAAATACTATAAGACATGACAAGAGTGAAGGGTGATAGAAATCAACTCATGAAGGGTCCAGTTTTCTAGTAAGCTCCACACAAATGAGTACCTACACACGATAAAGCAGGGAAAAATGTTGGGGCTATTTCGAGCTTGCCATTGTCAAACCCCCATTTTGGTGTTTCCACCTCCATGGACAGACAAATGGATAAAGGTATGGAAATGCAATAAAGGAACTATGCTAGAAATGAGAGTATCGAACACTACAAGAAATACTATGCTACTCAAATCCAACAATGTAATAGTGAGCAAACAATACCACCCTCGACCAAAGGCACTCAAGGCCGATGAGAGAGAAATGCAAGTCTACAATTGTGGCAAAGTCGACATGGCCGCAACGACACCAAAGGAGGTCTTGCAAGACACCAAGTTGCAACTTTTGTGGTAGATGTGAAGAATGTTGTGATGTTGGAATAGTGAAGCCAATAGTGCAGCAAGTAGCTCAAGAGAGTGAGAGTTGTGAAGAAGCTATGCAAAAGTGTGTAGAATCTCTAGAAGCATGAATGAGAAGGAAGAATAGGAATTTCAAGATGAGTTTGAGAGGGAAAGAGTCATTCAAAGGTTAGTAGGAAGGCGCAGATGCGTTACACTTCGATCCCAATGGTGAACTTAATGCCTCTACAGATTCTAGAGAAAGGAAACCTATCAGGATGGTAGCGCGCTGCACAGACGTCTATGCGACGTGTGCGTGTCCCCGAAAAAAATTCCCCCATCGACACTAAAAACAAGTGCCAAGTGGATGGAGTATAGATGGGTGATGTGGATTTACGGGTTTTATTTTTCTAAGGTGAAGGATGTAAAAGGGGAATTTGCAAGGGGGGTGCAAATTCACTCTTATACATTTTTCCCCCACTTTAGCGAACATGAGTGCCAATGAGTGCTTGGTAAAGTAGGTCAAAAAAGTTTCAAGAAAATATAACTGCACCATTGAGGAAGCAAACTGCAATCTAAGATGCTCGAAAGCATAGGGAAGGAAAATGGCTCCACATGTACTCTCTCTTGAGGGGGTTTGAACAAAGTGTATCGAAGGCCCACAAACCAATGGTGGAAAAATCCTGCAGGCTGTAAGCACTTCATAGGTCCTCAGACTTGCAAAGAAGGTGCCCCCTAGCTGCTTGGTCCTGAAGGAAGCCTGATGTGAGGGACTCTGCAAAGTCAAAATTGAAAAAAAATTCACAGGCACACTTGCAAAGCAACATGTTAATCTGTAGATAAAACATGTTAGAAATAAAAAACAAGCCATGTAGGCAAGCAAGCGGACAGAAAGTCACTCAAACAACCAAAAATTGAAGGAAGATCTTTTAAAGGGGTTCCTCATGAACCCTTAAAAAAAAGAGGGTCCACTCAAGGGACACTCAGTTTGAAAGTGCAATTGTATTTTTCGCAAATCAATTCAACATCAAGGAATCATTTTGAAATATTTCACTTCATCAAGGAACTTGAAAGAAAGAAAACCCCATCACGAGGGGAAGGTAAAAACTTCGCCCACAGGGGAAGGTGCTCCCTCCTCGAAGGAAAGTTTCTCAAGTTATTTCTTTACAAACCCATGATGAAGGAAAAATATTCAGCTAGGGGTCCTTGTTGAGGAATACAATTTTTGAAAAATATTTTGAAGATAAAGATTTTAAAAAAGATTCGTTGGCCATCAAATGCATTCTTTGAAATTTGAATCAACATGAGATCCCCCCTTAGGATGGTGCGTACTGAACACAAAGGAATATGACATCCTAAGGAGAGAAAAGCAAGAATGAAAAAGAAAGTAATGTTGTGGCTCGTGGAACATAGTGAGATGTAACCATGGTAATGTTGTTGCACATGCGAGGGACAACACATAGGCACCACAACATCACTGAACAAGCAAGGAAGAGAGAAAAATGCAGAGAAAGTAAAGACGATAATGTAATGAACAAGAGATAGGGGGATCTGATATTTCGAGGTAAGAGATGCTCATAAATATGGATAAGTATAATAGTATATAAATGAATTGTCATCAACCCTCTACTATATCAGACCATGTGAATAAGGCATGTGGAGACAAAATGAAAATAAAAAATTGGGTCAACATGGAAGGGAGGCCTAAATGCCCCCAAGACTTTGCATCGTCCCCAATTGTGAAAAAATAAATACACGACAAAGAATGATGTGACAAATACAAGAAGTTTTACAACATAAAAACACTCTTGTATCCAAGCACCTATGAGGGTGACAAGGGTCATCCAGGAACACATAACACAAGCATGGGGGAACACAATACACACATACACACAATCTAATCTATAGATAAAGAAGAGGTGCCCCCTAGTCCTCATCAACCCAGAGGTCGTTGTTCTCCCAATCTAGATCACTATAAGGGGAGGGTAGACGAGCTTGCAAGGGAAAAATATCAAGGGGGTACCCTTCGACCCTCCTGGAACAAGAGTGATGCAGTGCTAGGAGGATCACAATTCAACTCAACCAATCATTCAAAGCAATGATACAAAATTCTTGATCTTAAGCATTCTTGGCTTACTTTGCAATAATACAACTGAGAAATCATCAACAATGAAAAACATGCAACAAACTTGATTCAATTGAAAAATTTCATAAACTGATTCATCTCAAACAATGATTAAGTGCATTCTAGATCACATTGGAAACATTGCCATGGCAACCCACAATTTAATGCAACAAACTATCATTAATAACTTTCAAAAAACAAATAATAAAGTCAATCGCTTCAGTGAGATTGAAGATAATGTAATTACAGACTTTTCGTCCAATTTTTTATGAAGATCCAACGATGGAAAAGAAAGTTATTACATTTTTCCTAAAACTGCAAACCCTAGGTAGGGTTCAGACTTGCCCTCACAAAAATGGTCATAACTTATTCAAATCTTAATGAAATTTGATGAGACTTGAAGAAAATGAAAGTAGATTCACATGGAAACAAAATCTAATTGGTTTCAGATCAAAATATAGATTGTACAATCCATACCATCATGTTTTCTAGATTGCAAATTCTGCACAATATTGTTAGAATAGGGCAGTCTCACCAAAATAGTCATATCTCCCACAAAACTCAATAAAATCTAATGAGACAAAAAATTTGAGGTTTCCATTCATCAAACTTCAAAAACAATGTCTCCAACCCCCAATTCGAGTTTTGGAGGGTGTCTTTATACATTTCCAACCAAACCCAACTATTTGCAACCACCTTCTGATCAGTTTGTTTACAAAACACCTTAATGACACTTCATCTACCTAATTTTGCACTTTTGACAATTTTTACAATATGGAACAAATTTAAACATTATTTGACAAATGGCTTAAAATATGACTTCCTAAGACTCAAAAAAATCTAAAATGGTTTGATAAACCTTATTATAAGACCCAATACAGAAAATAGAGCAACTATTTACAAATGGCCTCATGGAGGCAAGAAATCAAACAGGTGTTCCTACACCTAACTCCCAGGGGAAAAGAATTCAAGCCCCTTTGAATTTTCTTCTTCCTGATCTTCCAGTTCCTTTGCAATTTTTCCTTCATCTTGGAAATTATCCCTGGGTCCTTCTTCCTCTTCTTCTTATACCACCTCTTCTCCATCATCTTCTCAACTTTTAGGCTCCAAAACTCCATTTCTTGTGTATAAACCTCAGTAGCATCATCTATATCTTCATTCTCATCATTAGAGTACCATATAACAACATGTTCACCATAAGCATAACTTGCATCATACTCTTGCAAACCTTCATATACCTCATTATCAAACAAATTTGCAATATCTTTATTAACAACCTTATCATCAACAACATCTTGAGTATCAATACCAAATTTATCATCAACAACATCTTGAGTATCAATACCAACTTTATCATCAACATCAGCAAAATTTTCTACTTGTTCATTAGAAAAAATTTCATCAACTACTTGATTACCAACAACAACCATATCATTTATCTCAACATCAATATGTTCATCAACAAACACAATTGGAATATCATGCATCTCAACTTGTAACTTACTTTTCTCAACAAACTTTACCTCTGCTTCATTTGTTGGTATCCTTGCTTGTCTTTTCCTTCTTTGAATAATATTTTTGATGGGCCACACAACTCTCTCCTTCATTGTCAAATGCCAACTTGTAGCTTTCCTATACAACTTCTTCAACTCAACCTTTTGTCTTTCTATTTTCTTACTGAGTTCTGTTGAGGTGCCAAGTTGATACACAACATGCTTGTAAGATAAAAATAAAAGTATCTCACCTCTCCTGAAAGAGACAATCAGTAATCAAACTGATCACCTCCCAAGGTCCTTGATGTTGGTTCACAACGTTGTTGTTTCACGAAGTGGTCAATATGGCTGTAATATTCATGGGGCCTGCTGGTTTTGAGGTTTTGGATTGTTGCAAGATCAAACATCTATCCAAACCTACTTTAACCGGGGGTTTTAAAGAAATAGAAAAAGATAGATCAAGGCTTTCAAACTAAAAAGAATGTTGATTCATTCAACTAATCAAACTTGTTACCTTCCAAGGAATTCCTAAACTAGAACTGCAAAATAAAATTAACCTATAATTGACACAGAGTTTCATTCATTCACAGTGCAAACTTTAATAGTAGATTGCAAATCACCATTCAAACAAAACATAAGATAAAATTTCATTCCTTGAAAGATTTTCAAATCAAATGATTAACCCAAAATGAATACCATTCTAGAGCATAATATAAAGTAGGTTTAAGTCTGGCTTCTCCTACTGTCAATGAAACAGATAAGCAACATTTACAAATCTGGCAGGATCACCAATGTACAAAAACCCATGTCTTCACATTATCTCCATCGATGCTAAGAAAATCAGGAAGATACATCACCTCGTCCTCCTGCTGAACTAAAAAAAAATGTCTAACTTAAAAACCCTAACTTGCTAACTAATCCGCTAACTTTTCCTTCTAACTTTTCTAACCCTTTTTTTTCTACCCTTACAAAAGAGGCAAAATGCCATATTTATAAAACCCGCTAGATGTGTCGGCCCAGTTAGCGTTTACAATAAGTCGGTCAAAACAAAGTCAAACATGCATTAAATGCATGGGCACCAACCAGATCGGCCTAGGATCTCCCACATAACTCAGACCAAAACACGCGAAGAAGAGGCAAAGCAAAACAATGAGGAAGCACGACTTTTGATGCAGCTTTGCATTAATTGCTTCCCCCACTTCGCCCATACCTTGCTCCATTCTGGCCTTCGTCACCAAGAACGTCCTCTGCAAGCTATCCGCAAGTGACATAGGCGAAACCCTAGTTTTCCATTCAATAGAATTAATATTATTCTTCAACTACCCCATCGTATTGTCCCAGTCTCTCTTGTTGGATTGATATTCATTAATGATTGCACTGTAGGTCGCTGCATCATCCAGCTAGTGCCCAGTTACTGTATCCCATGATAGCCTTAGTCTTTTGTAGCAGGGTGTTCATATTCGTATCTGAAGCCTCGAACCAGACTGATGTCATCCTGCCCTCAGGAATCCTACTCCTTTCATCCATCTTGATTCTTTTTTCTGCTTCAGATATGGATGATCCCTTTGTGTCCTTTACCCTCTCCAGCCACCATTGTCCTGCCAGATCCAACCTACATTCATCAAACACCAATGTGAGAATCCAAATGTTGACAAAATTTTCATCCAAGTGTTAGCTTAAAATCATGATAAAACCATTAAATTAGTCATTAAGCATCAACACTGCGAAGTTCAGGATTTCAAGTTAACCAGGGAAAAACAATCTAGAAAGAATTTCAAAAAATTCTGAACCAGGCGGATTCTCCTGATGAAGCACCAATGTCAACAATGGATCATCAAAATGAACTCAAGCAGCATACAACAGTGAAATTCATCAAGCTAAAGCAAGATATGTTTAAGCATTCATCATTAGATTCATCAATTTTATCCAATTTCTTAAATTCCACAAAGCATAGCAGAGAATTCAGAAAAGTCCGGCCGAACTGGAATTCCGCGGATGACTCAGAACTTCACACTTCGGAAAACTGAAGGAAACCGGGAAAATCTGGCCAGAACGGAGAATCTTGAAGCAGGCATGAGGTTCACCAATAGATCATTCAAATGAAGAAGGAATGCATATAACATTGTGAAATCCATCAAAATAAGCATGGAATATCAAGCATTCATCACCTGAATCATTCTTGTGTCAACAATCTCAAGTCACTCGAAGCTTGGCAGAAAATCCAGAAAAATCCGGCTGGACCAGAATTCCGTGGATGACCCAAAACTCCGAACTCAGAGCACACTTCCGGGAAGATGAAGGAATCCGGGAAAATCCAAAGACATGGAAATTCCACGGAGTCTTCAGAATCTCGAAAAACCTTCATCACGCTCGACTTTGCATGAAGTGATTGAAACTCGACGAATTCCAAATCTCTTGAGGTCGATTCGAATCTAATTCATGATTTCTACTTATCCCTTTGGATCCAAACTACCTGAGGAGTCAAATAACAAAAGTGCACGATAAACCAGTGATGCCCTAGATTCAACTGTTAAGACCTCCACCATGAACAACAGAGGAAAGCTCAGATTACCTAGATGGAACTTGGATACACTCGACAAGGTTCGCAGTGGGTTTGCAATGAATAATGGACCATTCATGAGCAAGCTTTGATTAATACAATAAAGGAAAAACTCACCAATCCAACACAGAGCACGTCAAATTGAACTGGGCTTCGTAAAACCCCACCCGAATCAAACTGAGGCATTGAAAAACAAGGCAAGGCATGGAAACCGCTCGGGAACACACATTGGAGAGAGATCCACCCGGTCGGAGAGAGTTAAGAAAGTCACAGTGACCGGTAAGTCTCAGCGACCCGAAATTCAGAAACCCGATGGCGAAGCGGAATCGGAAAAATCCGGCCCAGGTGGAATTCCGCGAAGAGCCCGAAACTCCGAACTTCCAACATTGAATTACTTTGCTGGGTTTGCGATGGAATCCAGGAAAATCCGGATGGGTCAGAAAATCCCGGAGCAGGGTGAAAACCTGAACTTTGCCTTAAAACTTAAGTTTTCAACGTGCAACCTAGGGGAATGACTTGGATGGGTGAGATGAACAACTAAGTACCTTGAAAGCAATCAAAGAAATAAAATCCACAGGCCCAAAAGATGTCAGAATTTAGAGCAAAAGAGGGGGGGAAGGGGTCCCATTTTAATCAAATTTAAAATGGGGTGGTTATGCAAGGCATAAAAAGTTCCTCTAGTGCTTGCCTAAATTCTTGATCCTTCTTCTTTTGTTTTTCCTTATCCTCTTTTCTTTTCCTCTCTTCTTCTTTCTTCTTGTTTGTGCATCCTCAGTTTGCCAATATCTTCTCAATAAATCCATCTTCACAAGCAAGTCTCTCCTTGTTTCCACTTCACTTCACCTCACCTAGGAAATCAAGTTCCTTCCTCAACTTGCACAAACACACACAACCAAAACCACAAACACAAACTCTTTCTCTACCCAAACCTTACTGGGCTCTGATACCAATTTGATGCAGTGTTAGGAGGATCACAATTCAACTCAACCAATCATTCAAAGCAATGATACAAAATTCTTGCTCTTAGGCAGTATTGGTTTACTTTGCAATAACACAACTAAGAAATCATAAAAAATGACAAGCATGCAACAAACTTGATTCACTTGACAAATTTCACAAATTGATTCATCTCAAACAATGATTAAGTGCATTTTAGATCACATTGGAAACATTGCCATGGCAACCCACAATTTAATGCAACGAACTGTCGTTAATAAATTTCAAAAAACAAATAATGAAGTCAATCTCTTTGGTGAGATTGAAGATAACATAATTACAGAATTTTTCTCCAATTTTTATGAAGATCCAATGGTGGAAAAGAAAGTTATTGCATTTTTCTCAAAACTGCAAACCCTAGGTAGGGTTTAGACTTGCCCTCACAAAAATGGTCATAACTTATTCAAATCTTAATAAAATTTGATGAGACTTGAAGAAAATGAAATTAGATTCACATGGAAACAAAATCCAATTGGTTTTAGATCAAAATATATATTTTACAATCCGTACCATCACATTTTTCAGATTGCAAATTCTGCACAATATTGTTAGAATATGGCAGTCTCGCCAAAATAGTCATATCTCCCACAAAACTCAATAAAATTCAATGAGACAAAAAACATTGTAAACTAGAAACAAAAATATTTCCATCCATATATGATACTCCATGATATGAGTCCATACCAGGCTGTACAATGCACAACTTCAGCCTAAAAGCTATGTAAGAATCAAAAAATGCACACAAAATTTGAGATTTCCATTCATCAAACTTCAAAAACAATGTCTCCAACCCCCAATTCGAGTTTTGGAGGGTGTCTTTATACATTTCCAACCAAAACCAACTATTTTCAACCACCTTTTGATTAGTTTGTTGACAA
This sequence comes from Sequoia sempervirens, assembly GCA_007258455.2. Taxonomy (NCBI): domain Eukaryota; kingdom Viridiplantae; phylum Streptophyta; class Pinopsida; order Cupressales; family Cupressaceae; genus Sequoia; species Sequoia sempervirens. The sequence continues at coordinate 82,306 of VDFB02366659.1, forward strand.
AACACCTTAATGACGAGACCTCGTCCAAAAAGTTAAACATGCACTTCATAGAAGTGCCATGCATCAACTCAACGAGCGAGGGAGGTGGCACCCGAGATCCATTGCTAAGCTCACTGAATGATTCGAGAGCAGTGACAAAAGTTGGAGATGTTGAGGCTTTCTCCATCACTAGGATGACACAAGCCAACAAAAAACCATCCTCCGAACAAGTAAAACCCTTCTTCCGACCCCCATTGCTATTAGGGTCGTCCTCCATCTTTCACTTCATTGGAGAATGTGAAATCCCCATAGATGAAGCAGAGGGTGCGAAGGAAGAGGAGAAAACTGTGGTGGACACCATCAAGGCATTTAACATGTCCACGAGTTTTGAAAATGGAGGGATGTATGGAAGGGACATCAAAAGGGGAGGCTCAATCGAAGGAGCAATGAATAACTGCACCCTCTTCGGGTGAGGATCGTTCATGCTCGTGAGGGAGCCAAGAGCAAGACTGAGGCTGAGGGAATTGAAGTAGAGAGGACAGAAGGGGAGGACACAACAAACAATGCCAAAGTAGGAGCTATCGACTCCTCTTCCTTCCTCTACAAGGCAACCTACTCAGTGGCTAGAGCCTTCCTATGACACTTACACTCATGCACAAGGTAGTTTTTAGGACTCTGGGAGCTAGAGGATGCAACTTGAGAAGGGGCGGAAGACTCCTATTCAAAAATTAGAGTATCCATCATAGTCGTTTCTGGCGGAGGGAGGGACTCTTAGATAGGAACACAAGGAAGAGATAGAGAGGATGATGGAACAATAGCGAGAGGAGCAGGCTTGAGTGCCTTAGCAACATGTCTCTTCCCATTCACTACCTTATAGGTAGGAGTAGGAGGCCATGGAGGGCAAGAAATAGAGGATGCTCCATGAGGACTCTTCCCTTTACCATACAAAATGGGCCGAGGCATCATGGGTAAGACAAGAAGTTTGAACGCTAGACGATTGGGCTTTCGCCAAGTGGGCTTTATTAGACTCCCCAACAAGCACATAGGAGTGAAAGTCGATGGTGTCGTAGTAGGGAAAGAGGATGTGGTAGGTGGAACAAAAGAAGAAGAGCTCTAGGCATGCGTAGGCTTTCCCTTCCCCTTTCGAGAGGAAGAGGCAGCTTGCTACTATGCCGCAGGGTGAGTCATTTTTAGCTATCCCTTACCCACGGTTTTGTACTTAATGTAATTCTGATAAAGTAGATATGTTCTAGGGGGAAGTGAATCAAATGGGGCAGGCAAAAAATGATCCAAGGAATAACCCCCATGGGATACCAATGGCTGATATCTAGTGTCATATACGACATGCACAACACCTTCGTGAGAGAACTTTAGATATTTGTGAATAACGAAAGCGATTTCATTCATGGAAGCTAGCCAAGGAATGCCCAACTTTACCTTGAACAAATCAGATTCGAGAATAACATCGAAAGTGGTATCCACAGCCCTAGGTCCTACTAGGATGGAAAGAGTTATAGAACCATAGGAAACAAGAGAGAGACTATCATGCATACATATAGTAGTTTTTGTCTTCTCATACTCCTCACTTTGCAATGAATTTAACCACAAAGTCTCCTCCATAATAACATTCACTAGACTCACGAGGTCAACGAGGACTCCTGTCACAGTGTTTCCATTGAGGCGATAAAGAATGTATAGGGGAGAGGGTTTGTTATTCATGGGTAAGTCTTGTGAGGTGAAAGTCACATCTGGTGAGCCAATCGTAGGCTAAGGGGGAGGAATAGGAGCGAAAAAGGCCACATTCATGTACGTTGGGGCATTAGAAGCATCTGAAGGATCAATGATTAAGTTTACAGAGTGCGAAAAAAATGGGTTTGTATAAATTTGCAACTCACTATTTGCCTTAGCCACTGACTTATTTGTATTTTGCTTCTTTCCATTGAGACAGATGGTACTATCGTCGATGCGATCTTGTATCTAATGACACAGGTGTATGCAATGTTCAGTATCATGCTCGTGAACATGATGGTACTGGCAGTTCACACATTTCCATCATACCAATTAGGATAAGGTTCCCTCAAAGGTCGAGGATTTTCTAATGTTATAATCTTATCCTTTAGTAACTTTTATAGAATAGAAGAATAAGATTCAAATAGTTTAGTAATTTTTATGTTGCGTTTGAGGCCTCGATCATTAGTCGTAGTAACTACATTTACAATAGATTTACCTTTACCTGAGATTGACACTATAGATCTTCCTTTAGAATGGGAGCGTGAGGAGGACCCCCTAAACTGAACAACCATCTGCTGGTACTCTCGCAGCACACCACACAGATGTGCAAAAGGACATTTCATCAAGGAAAATTTCTCCTCCCAATCTCATTGCAGGTTGCCTATGAACACATCTGAATCGAGCAGTGGGTACGAGATTTGTGAAAAGAGTGCTTGGTATTCTATGATGAAATTAGTTATCTTCTCGTGCTCTCCTTGCTTACTTCGGATGAGATTCGAGGTCATCTTCAGACCGATGTTAGCTTGGAATTGTCAGAGAAACTGATTAACAAGCTAGTCGAATGAGAATATAGAATTGTTAGGCAAGGAGCAGTACCACTCGAGTGTTGTAAGGTCCTTAAGAGATCAAGGGCAAATATTTTCAATCAAGCATTGTAGTGGAAGAAATCTATACTCATGGCGTTAAAAGCTGATACTTGTGTTGTTAGATCTCCTTTACCACCATACTTTTCAAACTTAGGAATTTTCATTCCCTGAAGGAAAGGAGTACTCAAAATTGTCACCGACAATAGACTATGTTAGGAGAAGGGCTAAAAGATAGGTTGAGAAGAGGCCTGAGATAGATTTTCCAATTGGTTTTGCATTTGACCCATATTTTGTAGGAGAGCATTTCAATATAGGGTTTGAAGATGACAAAGGTCCAGTGGAACCTCCCCCAAAACCACCACCACCAGAACCTCCTCCGGAGCCACCTCTAGAGCCACTATTGTGACCATTGCTAGAACCACCACTGGGGCCACTAGCATGGCCTTCATTGGAGCCACTAGCATGGCCTCTGTTGGAGCCACCACCATGGCCTCCACCAGAGCCACCATCGCTAGTGCCACCACCACTATCGAAGCTACCACCACTCATTCCACTAGAGCCCCCACCACCAGGGGCAGTAGGAGGGGTGAAGTTGAAACCAATGGGTATTCTACTCGCCTTGATTTTGTGGGATTTTTTGGGAGTAGAGGAAACACTGATTGATGGGCCCATTTCGGCCATGCATATGGATGTGGTGGGCATTGAGACACCTATCTGTCTCTCATAGGCATCAAGCACCGTCCCTCGGGTAGTACCTAATCTAGTGTTATATGAAGGGATGTATGCTTCAGTTAGATCAGTGTGGCCGCGTAAGAATTCTACGCCTGTCCGATCCTTTCCCAACATGTATCTCACCTCATTAACAAGCCTGAAAACTCTTTCCATATTCGGTGCTTTCTCCAAATGATTCCCGAGGTCGAATAGCCTCCTATTTAATGCCAAAAGGTTTTTTTGCAGGAATGTGCAAAGCATCATCCTCACCCACAGACGAAGCTATAGGGGATGCTGGAGGAGTGGGTACATGAGTGCTCTCATCAATGAAACCCATCTCATTTGTCGAAACCTCCTTTTAAGAAAAATGATCGATAGTAAAGCCTATGGTAAAACTAGTGGTAAAGCTGGAAGTGACCTTTGTCTTTTCCATTTATAAGTGTCACACACTTCTCCTAACAACGTCAGACTGGGTTTTGATGCTCATAAAACCTCAAAACACCCAAATCTACAACGGTCGCTGAGTGCGATGGAAGGAGTCTTGAAACAAAGAAACAGATAGACATTGTTCATTTTGGGTTCACCAAAATGTAGAGGGGGACCGACCACTCAATGAATCCAAGCCATGGAGAGATGAGAGTTGAAGGCTGCCCTAATCTACCTCAACTGTGTAGGTGTTTAAAGAGTTGTTTGATGTCAAGGATAGAGAATGAAGAGAACTCTCAATACTTCTATCACTCTACTAACCCAAAAGTTAAGTTTGGGCTAAGCAATTTGGTTTCGGGAACCTAGAATGTACCTTGGACAACTCTCTGCTAGAGGACAACAACGCAGAACAAGGACGACACTACTGAATTTGACTCCATTTTCTGACGAACGTTCATCGGTCGTTCGACAAAAATTTGTCGGAAACTCGATGAATTGATGAAAAAAATTTTGTCGCTATTTTTTCGTTGAAATTCTGACGACGAATTAAATGTCGAAATAAGGACGCAGATTCGTCAATCGTCGACATCATAAAATGACTTAGATGTTCATCGGAATATCGACAAAAACTTCGTGTATCCACTAACGAATTACAACCAAAATGTAATTGCAATGGCTCTTCCAAAGCGTCAAAACAACACCAAAAGTTCATTGCCATTTCGATGAATGGGAAAGGAGTTATGATGAAGCTTTCATCGCAGCTATAGCAACTTCGTGAGACCTTTTCAGTGATTCGTCAGTGGCCTTCGTCGAAATTGTGACGAAACAATGCAATTTTGAAAAAAAAAAATTGTTGAAATGTACCATCACGGAGACTCTTGGCGATGACGACCGAAGCCAACCCATTAGTGATAGATCAATCATTGACACATGATAGAAAACTCACTCCGATAGTCCATGTCTTGCCGATGACTTCCGTTGGCAAGACAGATCCAATGTCACACCGATCTGACCTCTTCAGGAGTTTTGAACATTGTTGGTTATCATCAAGACATTCTGAGGGTCTCGCTGATTAAAAAAGTGTCTAAGAGCATGTAAACAAATGGAACCTATTAATTTTCTTATTTTGGGGTTCTTTAAATCATAGAATAGATACCATCTTCTTGTGTATAATGTACTTATATTCATATTTGAATTCGAGACCAATTGTCATTACCCATTCCATTTTACTTGCACAGAGTATTCTATAAGCAATATATTGATAATTCCAAATGATTTATGGTGTTGTACAACTCTACCTATCATCACAGTTCTGCTATTCCCCCCTAGAGAATCCTGCAAAGACAAGTTTACAATACCAAGTCAAATAATATGAAAAAGACTTACTTCCATACAAATTAAATGATTATTCTCACAATGGAAATTGTCTAATCACAACAACAATTCCATGAAAGGCTATCCATGCTTCATAAGAGATGACTGATCATACATACAAACTGCAAGATGCATAGAAAAATCATTTCACTTCAGAACAACCAAGGGCTAACAAGGGAAGGAGTTAA